>NDXB01010958.1:12606-32597 GCA_002631895.1 Agapornis roseicollis | reverse complement strand
GGTGCAACTACCCAGGAAAATTTGGGCACTTCGAAAAAAAAAAAAAAAAAAAAATCCTTAGAGTTTGCCTGCACTTCCACTGCCTGCTGCCAGCCCAGCGTTTCATGGTGCCGCAGAGCCATGGGGCTTTATCATGGGGGCATTTTGGGAGGAGTTCTGATATGTGACTCTTGCCTGCCTTCAGAATAAATCAGTATGGCTTCATACACTGTGTTTAATGGCATCAACAGATGTATGTATCAGGGCCTCCTGTGGACTTAATGGCCCTGATCAGCCACACCTGAGACCTCACCCACACCCTGACCATAGGCCCTGGACCCTATTTAAGCTCAGTGTAGGACTTATTTTTCTTTCCTCTACCTGAGCTATGTTGTAGGAGTGTTGGTTTGCAGCCTTGTTGCTGCCTGTGCTGCTTGAACTGACACCGTAAGTAGCTGTCTCCTGGATGGCACCTCATATGTGCATTGTAGCTCACCTGGTTGTATCTCCTTCTGCTCCTGGTTGGGCTTCTTGAGTGGCCCCTGGATCTGCGTCTGTTGATGGCTCTGGTTGCAGAGCTGAGGTGGTGTGGGTGTGAGGCAGTACCCTCACTGGGATTACCTTTTGTTCCTCTTCCTCAGGGAGCAGCTGGAGCTTTTGCTGTAACAAAACTAAACCATCTTATCTGTTGTCAATGTTTATTGCCTTTTCAGGAAACAAAGGGGAAAAAACAACCTTTTTTCTTTATCAACTGAGAGAGTGATTCCTTAAATTGTGTGTTCCCCTAGACTGTCATGATAATGGTAGTCCTACTAATCCTGCAAGAACATACCAGTTCACATGCTCCTATGCACTTCTGTGAATAGGAGCATGTGAGCTGATGCCATCTGCCCCAGACCTTAGTCTTTGAGAAAGTGCATCAATTTTTTGAGCTCTTCTTAAATCGAAAGTAATAGATACATTATCTGTTCTGACACCTTTTTCCTGCTCTGATATGGTCATGCTGACACAGCCACAATATCTGAAGACATGTTTCTGTAATGTCACTATTTTTTCACTAAAAAGCAATGTTTCTTACTACCTGATTTTTTTTCTGCTATAAAAACTGCTCTTAGCAGACATCTCTTGTAGGTTTAGACTTGAACTTTTGGAGTAAACGAGTAATTCTAGCTTGCAGGAAATTACTATTTTACCAACTGAAGCAGAATAAGTTCTAGCCGCTCATTAAAGCTGCACTGTGGGTCTAGCTGGTGACAAGCCACACCTGTTAGACTAAAGAAAAAGTGGCTGTACCTTTGTTAAAGCACAGGTAGGTTTAAGAGTGCTATTGTTAGTATAGCTATGCTAATCTGAGAATGAAATTGAGATGAGACAACAGAAGGCTGGGAAGGTGTCTGGGAACTTCCCACCCTTTGTTGCTGTAGTCTGGGAAAGTGGATGGGTTGCTGGATACTGCTTCACCCAACACCTGTGACCACAGGAAGGAAGACCTGCAATGCTTGTGTAACTTGTTTTCCTTAAGCTCCCTGGCTTTCCTGAAGTATCAATTTATTGGTGCTGGCCTCTAATTGACCCCTAATCACACTGGGTTTCAGAACAGGATGAGGCAGGTTAAGTCCCTCATTACTCTTGTCTTCCTTTGGAGATAGGTTAGACTATGTGAGCTAATATGCTGGTTGGGTTCACTCTGCTTGGTGATTTATTACTAATATCCCAGGAAGGACCATTTTGGAAGTCTCACTGAGACTGGCATACAAAACAAAGACAGAAAATCCTAGCAATGCCTAGAAGTAAGCTGTTAACTTGGAGCAATAGTTGAGTGAGGTCCGTTCCCAGAAGTTTCCTGGTTTCAGTCTTTTATTGCAGTTAAACATAGCTTTAGTAGAAATCCTGACAGTAGCTAGTCTAGCTTTGGGCAAGGGTAAGGCTGGACTGCTTTAAATCAGTACTGAAGAGGGATAACAGCTGCTGACTACAGTCAGCAAAGAACTAAAGTGTGAGGGTGAATAAATATTGCTTGTCTTTCAAGATGAAATAGTTGCTGTGCCCTGCAGCCTGGCTTCTGATGCTGCTGGGAGCTGCAGACAGGTTTCCCTGCAGACATGCATCTCCCCCCACACCTCGGCAGGGGCTGGGAATTAGAGTGGCAACTGTCACTTGAGTTTCAAAGAAAATTACATAGCACTTCAAGCTATGCATTGCAAGCAAGGATGAAGGGCTGTTAGTTATTGCCATGATGAAGCTAATCCAGTCCTAAGGAGGATAAAGGGTTGCTTAGCAATACTTTAGCAATGGCTAACAATGCTTTACCAGACTTCCACTGTTTACGAAGACTTTAATACTAGCTCAGTGGGTTTTATAGTGGAATTTTTTTATCATTTTTGTAATGGTCCCCCCTCTTGAGAGACTGTCAAACTCATCACATATAATGAACAGGCAGCAGTCAGCAAGCATTTGATTGCTGATCATGTGTTGATTTTCGGCCTGACCTCATTAAGATTTCTTATCTCTACCTTCTCTTTCCCTAGGAGCAATTAAATTAGCTACAGAGATTAGATTATTTAAATGCTTTTTCATATAAATGCCTCTTTGTTTATTTTTTCCTAGACACCCCTTGTCCATGTGGAAGCTCTTTTCTGGTACTTAAAGGAAGCTGAACTGGGGAAGAGGTTATCTGAACCAGTCCAGGGTCACATCTTGTAGAAAACTTTCTTACGGTTTTCTGTAAATCCCTTTTAATGGGTCAAGATACTTATTGTTACATTTAATTTTCCTTACTAGCATAACTATTAAGTCACCCTCTAGATGGCAAGAGGCTGCTATGTGCTGTGCAGTATATTTATATAGTATCTGTTAAAATATTTACTGAGGGCCAAGTGCTCTATTCATGGTTTTGTGTATTCGGCTGAAAAACGCAAGCACACACCGAATAAACTATCCTCTTCTCTGCTGAAGTACCTGACTGTCACTGTAGAAAATGTATAGTAATATTTTGGGGAAAGGAAAACACATTAAAGCTGAGGAGTGCATCTGGATTCTTTAAGGGTTCCCTTTGGCTGTATCTACACTTTGGAGCTGATGCTGTCAGGGGAACCAGTAACAACATGGTAATCCCCAGCAAAACATAGCTCACATTTTAACTGTGTCCAGAGACTACTGTGCAAGCAAGTGCCTCTGTGGGACTTCATTATGCAGTGCAGATGAGCCCTGTGAGTCTCCCCATCCTGGCAGCCAGGCCCTGTTAGCTCCCTGGCATGAGAGCCAGAGCCCTTCTGCTTCAGTTGGGAACAGCATCCTGTTTAATTAGAGGTGTGGGCTTTGAAGGACTCGTGGCACTATGGGGGGTTTCCATATGTTTGCAGCTGATGGTCATATAATAGCCAAATAGGAATTTTTACCTTAGAAACTCTACAGGTAATAGTACTGTGGCATGACTGGAGAGGGTTTAACAAACCCACCTACATTGCTTACAAGTATCCTACTGAGAATGTGAAGCTCTGAATCATTATCTCTGCAGCTTTGCATGTGTTCCACAGTTACAATATTAATTACTGTGAGGCGGGATGTATTTCTGGCCTCATGAACACCTGCACAATTTCCAAGACACTAGAGAATGCAATATCACCTTGGTTCGAAATGTGGGGCACAACAAGTGAGACCTTATCCTCTGACCTGGAGGGCTGTGCTGTTGGCTCAGTTGCTGAAATGATGCTCTTGGTATTCCAGCACTGTGCCAGCTGCTTTGCCACCTGTTTGTCATCCTCCTGGATCATCTGGGAGAGGGTTTGGTGGCCAGACACTGTGGAGCACAAAGTCACCTCTGCTCTTTGATGTTCCTAGAGGGGAAATGAAGAAAATGCTTTTCCTTCTGAGCTGTCATAGCCTAGCTGTAATCTCAACATGAAAAGGAGGAATGGGAATGGAGTTTGATGTTAAAATTCATGTTTTAGTTGTTCCCTGTTGTATGATGAATATTACCCCAAAGTTCAGTCTCCAAAACCTCTGAATTTAGCAGACATTCCTTGTAATCTGGATGTTGTCCTCTAAAACTGTGACTAGGCAACAAAAGTGACTTAGATAAATGTAATCTTTGATCCTTTATCAATGCTGTCAATTAGAGCCTAGAGCACAACAAAGAATTAGTAGTTACATTTGTAGTGAGTTATTAGTATCTCAGTTTCTCTAAGAGTCCTTTAGGTTTCTTAAAATTGGAAAGGCCTCTTCCAATTTAGATGGAAACAGAAGAATCTCTTTACACTAACCTCATAGCACTGTTACTTAATGATGTGAGCTCAGTGTATCAACACAGGCATTTCACTTGGATTTTATTGGTAGTATTTTTATAAAGCATTTGTCTAACTATCTGTGGGAATCCTTCAACACAGAGCTATCTCTGCACATCTGCTTTTAGATTGCCTCATGAATTCAGCCCAGTATTTTGATGCCTGCTCGGTGTGTGTAGACTAATAAAACCCAATATATTCATCTTTTTTACTCTCTTTCTCCAAGCCTGTATGTCAGTGGACCCCAGTGAGTACAGACAGATGTCTGACAATGAAGGTTTATCTGAGGCTTTTCTAATACTTTTGCTATACCTGACTGCATTCAGTCTGTAATATTTATTACCTGAATGTAGGACTTCCTGAGCTTAATAGCTGTGAGAGGAAGCGAAAGCCACACAATAACAGCAATATGTGTGAGACTTAACACGTTCCCAGCAAAAACAAACCTCCACTTGGGAAGAAGGATGATGATGGCACATGCCATAAAATAAAATGCATGAGCCTCCTGTGATAATTTGGGAAGTCTCACTTGGCAGAGCTCAGTAATGGGTGTCTGCAGTCAATGGGTGTCCAGCTCAAACTCTCTTTGGGATCTGGGGCCTGTTCTTCTTCTGAAGAAGAATTTTTCTTTAAGTTTTTTAGGGAAAGCAAACATTTGCACCTAGTCCAGGGGCAACAAAAAGCATCACTGAACTTGGTGATTTGCCTGGGATATGTGGAGACAAATTGCTGGAGGCTGCCTGAGGTTTTTATGAGGATGCCAGGCCTTACAGAAACTCCGTATTGAACCTCACTGGCGAAAATGTTGGGAGGCTGATTTTTGAAATAAAAAGGGGTTTTCTCCCAGGCCTTTTTAGGAAAAAGGAATGGGGTGTGGGGAAATGGGCATTGTGATCTTTCCAAGAGAAGCAGGCAGGTGAGAGAGGGAGAGGCAGGAATGCTCTCATAAGAAACTATTCATTTTTTACAGGGATCTCCTGCAGACACAAAAAGGAGCAAGCTTCAGAGCAAAGGGCTAGTCATGCAGGGAGGGATTTTAATCCCACAACGGTAGGGAAATGTGCTTGATGTATGTATTATTTGTCTAGCTTTTTGTATGTCTTATGCTAGCCAAGCTGCGTTTGTTTTGGAGCCAGTCCACCAGCTGTATGTGTGTCGCATACTTTTGCTGGAGCGTGGGTAGGGCAGGAGCCTTCTGAAAGCACAGGACTAAATAGTTTGGATGGTTTAGCAAGCTGAATCATCTTGCCAAGGGGTTAGACAGGCAAGGTGCAAGGAAATTAGTAGGAAAATTTCGCTGGAAGCAGCGCTGCCTCTTCTGGTGACACTGAGCTGTTAACGTGACTCAGGTATCTCATGAGACACCTCATCCTTAAACACCAGTGTGTTTAAGAACACAGGGGAAAGAAAGACAGTAGAGGTGCATTTCTGATTCAGACCAAGAGACAGTATTTAGTCTCAAAACAAACAGACTTGTTGGGAAGTTATTGTATGGCATCCGTTCACTTCAGATCTGTCACTTCAGTTACAGTCACTTCAAATCTGTCCATACCTACACATGCTTCAGCTATATTTTATATTCTTGTTACATCATGCAGCTGTTTTGGGAGTTTTCTCAGTCAGTGAGGTAATCCAAGCTGAACTGTGCTACCTTCTGCCCTTGTTCTGAGATTCTTTTACTGAGCATTTTCTCAGACTAAATCATTTCTGTACCAGTGCCAGCAGCCCAGACAGCTGTGGACTGTGGCAAAAAATTATTAAACTGCCTTTGCACTGAAGAAACTATTCTGTGTAATTATATTTCACTTATAAAAGGTAGCTAGGACACATTTGCTGAAGTTAACTGCAAGTTCAACCAAGGCAGGCATTCCAGCCTGAGGAATTTTCCTAGAGCTTCATGAGATCAACTCCCCTATGCCCCCAGTCAGCTGGGAAGTGGATCCCTTCATGGTTCAGCACATCTCACTTTTGGGTAGAAATGGGATTACTAAGGGTTTATTCAGCCCAGTTAGTCACTGGGCTGCATGTAGGAAAACAGACAGATTGGGTTAGTTCCGCAGGCTAAAGCCCCAGCCCAGACAGAAGAGACAAACAACAAGGCAATAGCTGATGTTGGTATTGTGGAAATAACTCTGTGTGTCAACTTCCCTTTTAAAACAATCCTGTAAGGATCTCTTTACACCCTCTGAGATGGGCCTTGAGGTAGTCCTCCCACATAAGAGGTAATTTTACTTTAGTTTTTATTCCACCATGCATCTTGTGATAAGAGCAGGGCCACGGTTCAAGGTGGGAACCTCTCACCTTGCATGATTCTTCTGCTGAAGATAGTCATTACTGAAGCTGAGAGGAGGTTTCTGGTAAGAACAGAGGTACCAATGTCTCGAAACAGCCTTTCCTCCCTACTCTTTAAACAGAATTCAGCTGCTGCTGATGCCCTCCCCATCCAAGAAATGGAGGGTATAATACCTGTGTTTCTCAGTTGCTTGGCTTTAGCTTCTAGCCTGCAGTAAATGTTGGCATCATCAGTACCTTTGCTGACAGTTAGGAGTTAAAAGAGTATGATCTGCTTAGTCCTCCCCAAGGGCAGCTTTAAGCACTCACCCAATGCGGGCACTGGATTGTTCTCAGCCAGTGCCACCCTAAAGCCTCCCTCTAGGTCTTTGAGCTGTGGGAAGAGCCAGGATTTCAAACTTTACTATCCTGTACCTGCTTTTTCCCCCTTTGTTCTTGCTTCTGTGTGTTGCGTAGCTCAACATCTGGGGCTTTGGGACTTCTGTGAAGTACATGATTTCTGCCGTGTATGAAGACCCCAGTAACTCAGTGTTACTGGAGTGGATGGGAATTCACACCAGCAGGCAGACACGTAACAGCCAGGCACTCTAGTATCAGCTCTCTTGGCATCTTGGTTTTCTGCTAGATCTGAACTTCCATGAATTGGCCAATCATTTGCTGAACTGAAGCCTAAGTTGAAGATTTTAGTAGGGTTGAGATAAATCTCATAGCTGTAACTTGCCTGAAAAAGAAAATGTTACACCAGCTTTTTAATGGGATTGTTTATTTAATCTGTGGAGTAGATGCATGTTTTCCTCCTTGAAGACTACTCAGACAATAGGGAAGTTAATGTAACTAAAAGAGACTTTGGCAGATGTGCATAATAATGGCAGTGTTTTGAATTTGTTTTCTTTTGGAGCATGAACATGTACCTTGTTTCAAAGGAACATCAGATTCTTATTCATCAGCTGTTGCCTTCAAAGGGAAGTCTTCTTGTCATAAGAAAATGTGGCTATTAACTAATGCATTTTCTTTGATCTTTGCCACCAAGATTTCTTCCTTTAATTTCTTCTGTAGTCTTTCTTCCATATAGTTTGTGGCATACTCACTTATTTGTTCTTGGAATAGTTTCCAATTAATTATCGGAGCCAGTTACAAAAATTTCCATCCAATATGATAAAAAGGCAATTTTTGTAGAGCTGTAAAATCAGGCAAACACTGTCTCCTTTCATGTGGTTTGACTTTAACCCAAACTGCCCTGAAGGTAAAAGATGTGGAGATGAACAGTTCCTTACTTCTGAGAGGCATTTGCAGTGAAGTCGGATGCTAACACACTGCAGGAAGCACTTTGTCAGTAATAAATCAGGTGTCCTGAGGAGGAAACGGTTGATGGGGGTGCTTCAGTGATGTTCTCCTCTCTGTTATTAGTACCTGCACAGTTGGGTTAATGTCTGATGTTTTCCACAGCAGTCAAACCTAAAAGCTTGGAGTTGCATGGCAATACCAGGATCTGCCCAGAAGCCAATGCTGCAGCCAGGCCTGGCTTAGGGAATGTGAACTCGTGTAACCTTTCTGTACACAAAGAAACACAATTGCACTTTACATGATTGAAAAATATGTCTCTTAACTGCTAGTTTCTTAAGCCCATGTTTCCAAGCCCTCAGTAAAATCTGTAAGCGCTGCATATTTGGTAACCACAGCTTCCTTAGTCCTTTTCCTGTATGAGGATTATTTGGCTTCACTTATTTACATGATGTATTATCAGTATTAAACCCCTCCATCTGTGCAAGGAGCAAGTGGTCTCTGGTCAGACTTCTTCATATCAATGGCATTTGGATCCTGTCCTTCTCTTCACAAACCTTTACACTGTTATCACCCTTCCTGCTCTACCATTTACAGCCATACACTAGCTGGGATATTTTGGAGGGCTGTTTGGTCTGCTTTGCTCTGGTCAGCATAAGAGTTGATGGCACTTAATTTTTGCTTTCCTGGTTGCTACCAGCAGTGCAGCTGCATGAGTGACAGCAGTGGCAAGGTGTCCATGAAAAACCATCTAAAGCAAACACCACCCAGAGACAGGAGGGCAGCCTGAGGGAAGCAGCCTGGGGTGCTGCTTTATTCCTGACACCTTCCTGGGTGATTTCTTCCTGACATGATAAGCAGAGGATTTTATTATCAGAATGACACTTCTATTGTTAAAGTGCTTTGGGTTTTGGTTTGGTTTTGGTTTGGTTTGGTTGTTCTTTTTGTTGTTTTTTTTATAATTAAAAAAAAAAATGAACAAACAAAGAAACAAGTAAAATACCCTGTGTCTCAGTTCTGTAGCTCTATTTAGGCTCTGGTTTGTCCTGCTAAGGAGGAATCGTATTTTTGAAGGGCTGGAAAAGGGTGGCAGACTTGTAATGTCACCTGGATCTGCTATAGCAGAGTCTAATGTGGCATCTTCATTACTACATCTTTATCTGCAGTATTAATTAGTCAGAAAACTCATTTGTGCACAATGACAGTTCAATAAGGAAGCATGTTGAATTGAAATAAATTACAACAATTGCAGAAAAAATAGGTTTTGTATGCTTGCTGCCCTCATGAGCAGAGCTGCTGACTAGAAACCCAAGAGATTAAAAAGGTTATTGGGCAGGAGTGTGCTGATTACCTGCCATAAAGCACTCCGTTCAGCTGAGCCGACAGTCAGCCACTTTAATGTTGCCTGACTAATTTAAGTTTAGGCTTTAATTCTGCAATCTGCTCTGTGTGCAGATGGACACCTGCACTAACTGCTGCCAGATGAGAGGAGGAAGCCATGCTCAGGAGTGATTCTGTTGTCTGAAATCCCTCACAAATTATTCCTTTCTATGTAGAATTGTCTCTAAGCATCTGTAAACTTTACCAAGTGAATGATAGTTCAAGACTGTGGTTAACCAATACCACAGAAAACAGCATTACTACTTCCAAAATCTAAGTAACATTAATGTTTCCATAAATACTATATAGCATTTCCACACAGTTTAAAACTGTAGTTGAATTATGGAAAGTGAAATTGTAACACAGGCTTACGTAGGTCATTAGCTATCAGGGTTGCCAGACTTCCCTTGTCTGGAAGAGATAATATCTTGGCTTGAACCACAGTTATTGTCTCTCAGGGCAAAGAGAACTTAGCAGGTTAAATTGGCTGAAGCTGTAAGGAACTTTCCTTTACATTTCTTGTTAGGATCAAAAATGTAAGCAGCAGGATAAAGGATTAAAGGATGGTGCTGACCCTAAGCCAGGGGTTGAAGACTGGGGAGTAGACATATGGAAGGGATGTTTGCATGGGAGACAGATGGGGAGACTGGATGAATGGAGGTGGTGCACTGCAAGGACACATTGCTGGGTTGTGTTGAGCTTCTTGTCAATCAACACCTGCAATTCTCTCCTTAGGGCTGTTCCCAATCCAGTCTCTGCCTAGCCTGTATTTGTGCTTGGCACTGTCCCAACCGTGGTTCAAGCCCTGCGCTTGGCCTTGTTGAGCTTCATGAGGGCAACGCTTCCCTCCAGTTTGTTGACTGCACCACACAGCTTGGTGTCACTGGCAAACTTGCTGAGGCGCTCAGTCCCACTGTCCATGCTTGTGCACCTTCAAGTTCCTGAGATATCCTTGAGCCTGACCTTCTCCAAAAGTAGGTGTTTCTTCATTTTCTCAGTCCTTGGCTTTACCTTCTGCAACTTGGGCAGTGTGTCTGGAGCTCTGTACAGGGAACATAGAGGTAAAAACATTCATTGAGTACCTCAGCTTTCCCCATGTCTCAGGTAACCAGGTCTCCTGTTTCCTTCCATAGAGGGCCCATATTTTCCCTAGTCTTCCGGTTGCCACTGACATAGCTAGAGATGCTTTTTTTGTTGCCCTTGACCAGGGTAGATTTAATACTTTCAGGGCTTCAGCTTTCCTAGCCTGATCCCTGGCTGCTCAGCCAATTTCTCAGTATTCCTCCCAGGCTACCTGTCCTTGCTTCCACTTTCTGTAAGCTTCCTTTTTGTGTTTGAGTTTGTCCAGGAGCTCCTTGTTTATCCATGCAGGCCTCCTGGCACTTTTGCCTGACTTCCTCTTTGTTGGGGTGCAATGTTCTTGAGCTTCAGGAGGTGACCATCGAATATTACCCTGCTTTTTTGGGTCCCTCTTCTCTCCAGGGTTTTATCTCATGGTACTCTACCAAACAGATCCCTGAGGATGCTAAAGCCTGCTCTCCTGAAGTCCAGGTAGTGAGCTTTCTGTGTACCCTTATTGCTGCCCTTAGGATCTTGTACTCTACCATTTCATGGTTCCTGTAGCTCAGCCCTTGAGCTTCACATTCCCCACCAGCTTTCCCTTGGTGAGAACAAGGTCTAGCATCATACCTCTCTTTGTTGGCTCCTTTGTCACTTCAAGAAGAAAGCTATTATCAAATGTGCTGAAGTATTTTGTTGAGTTAGGGCCTTTATATCTTTCTATACTTTTAGGTCACTCATCTCAGTTAGGTAAATGTCTTACCATTACGTTCCACTTTTGCCTTTGCATATATGCATGATGTAAGTAATATAGTAAGAAAGGTACCATCTACAGTCAAATATAATTGCAGAACAATTAAGGCACTGCTCAGGCTTAATAGTAGCTTTTCTGGTTCTTGAAGGCAGTTGAGAAAGCTTGACAACAGGGTGAGATAAGACACTGTGTGCAGCCTCTTACCTCCAGGTGTTGGGAGAGGATTAATGCATTCATTTTGATCTTGAGGTTCTCTCCAACCCTAACTATTCTGTGGTTGTATGTCCTTTTTAGGAAGGACATATAGGATCTAAGGGCACTTTGTTGCTGAGGACATGGTGGAGAAAGGTACCAAAGCCTGTATCTAGAATCTGAACCAGCTGCTATCACTTTGATTTGAGCACTTACTCCTTGTCAAGGACAGATTCTTTAAATGTATGCTCTGTACAGAGATCCCTGCAGTCAGTGCTGTTCTGTGCATGTGTTAATGCTGACATTAGGCTTGGAGATTTCCTTCGTTGCTCAGCAATACATGTTTTACCATATCTTTCTGAAGCAACTATTAAATTAATAGCTTCCTTTAAGTGCCCTGGAGGTTAACAGGATGTCAATACATAAACCAATTTTTTTTAATGTCAGCATAGAGCCTTTGTTATCTCTATTAGCCACAGTGCCAAAAACAGAAAGGTGTTTCTGCTCACAGGGGATTCCATCCCCAAACTGGTATAGCTGGCCAACACCTTTCCACTGATTCTCATGGCTTTGGGGGTCACCCTTTGAGCATGGAACAGTTTGACCCTCCTGAAAATGCTCTGAGTAGAGAGGATTCAATGTGTGTGGGTTTTGTTGTGGGGTTGTTTTTTCTGGTGTTTATAGTTATTGAGCAGATTATTACTGGTAAATATTAAATACATCATCTGGAAAGGGATAAGCACTCTAGCTTTTGCCAACAAACCACTTAAGCACAGGCTTAAAGATAAGCATGCATTAAGGTAAATGGAGTTGCCCATGGGCTTGGTGTTGAGAATATGTTTAGGTTTTCTGGATATGGAGAAACACACTGCTTGAAATCATCATCTCTTATCCCTAATGAATGGAAATTAGATTCTAGCATGAGAATTAATTTTCATTAAACAAAAAATTAAAAACTACTAGAAGGTAAACAGTTTGGGATGAAAAAGGAATTATCTAATTTGAATACCATAAAATGGAAAGAACATAATTTCAAAAAAACATTCCAAAATTTCTTTCCCATCTTCCAGTCTTCTTTAAAACTTCTTTAGGCCCCAGAATTGCCTGGCAGGGTTGGCTTGATGCCTCCAGTACTGCTAGTGAGTGCCGTACACAGGTCTAGCAGGCCCAGCAAAGGATCATGATGGAACAGGAGGTAGGAAGGGCTCTCCACCTGCTGAACTGGGTGGGATAAGGTAAAAGGATTCTTACCCTATCCACGTGATTCCCTAAAGCAGTGCCATTCATTAGGAAGCAATGATCTGCATGTAGTAAGCAGTTACTGCACATGCACTTCAGAAATCTTAGTTGGAGTTTAAATATCCGAATTCAGAATTACCGACCTGCTTTGGATGTCACAAAATAACATGTTTGGAGAGACAACTTGCATTAAAGCACATTTGACTTTCTTCTGCCAGGTATACTGCAGGAGTGGGCAAAAGTTGATCTTAAGAGAGAGCTCTTGCATTAGCATATATGCCTTTGTCCTGAAGAGGAAGATAGCTAAAATGGCAAGAAACACTCTGATTCTTCTTTTCCCTTGAAGGGCCTTTGAAAATTTGCTCTTGTGCTGAAGTGCATCAACATTAAAACAGAGGGAAGATTTCTCCAGAGAAGTCCAGCACAAACTGAGAGTTCCCACTGTGCTCAGTGGGAAGCCATATGATCCTGGCTCTTTGTTTGGCAAATGCTTGACTTTTTCATAGGGTGGACTGTCCCCAGCTGCAGGGGGGAGCAGGCAGGTGGTACATTTCTCTGTCAAGCAAAATTGGCATAAAAAGAGGGAAAATAAATTACTATCAGATCTCAGATGTGAATTCTTTTTAACATTAAAAATGGATAAGCTGTGCTGTTGAGCGGAAGGCAGGGAAGGGAGGCTGGAGAAGGGCTGACCCTGCGGTGGGTTGAGAAGCACTCCGGTTAAGTGATCTGCAGCATCAGGCTTTTAACCAACTCATTAAAAGCTTGATTTGTTCTGCGCCTGGTAGAGTACCTTTGTTTACCTACCCACAGTGATGGAGGAAAGGGACTGCCTTGCTTATGAGGAGTTATAAGGCTAGGGCTGAAAGGTTTGGCAAGTGAGTGCATGAAATTTAAGGTTACCTGTAGGCATCTGTTGCTCACCCTGCAGGTGTTTTATATGGCTATTTAATTGCATGTTGCTCAGTACTAAATGAGTACAACTTACATGAATAGCTACAGCAACACAAATGCTGCTGGCTCTAAGGTAAAGGACCTTATTTGAGAGACAATTAACTAATAATACCATAGGCCTTGTGAACTTTTAGAAGTCTGTACCTTATATCTGATAAAAAGGGAAGAAATGGTCTAACTTGTAAAAATAAACCCAAAAGCATTTTAAGGACATTTTTTTTTTCCCCTCCCTTTTCTATTCTTTTCCTAAGTTGCAAAAATAACATCCAGTAATGAAATGAAAACAAGCTGAATAGTTACATTCAGTGGAGGAGGGAAGAGGTAGTCGCAGACAGCTGGAGCATGTCTGGGCCAGTGTCTCAGTTCTTTTCTTCCTGCTAGTTCAGTGCCACTCCAAGAATGCAGACAATGCTGGCTGCGACTGTTTCATATTTGATTTCCACACTTAAATCTGCGCTTGTTAAATGAAACCCCATTGTCAGGTTGGCATGCATCCTTGTTGCCTCCTCAGGTCCTACTTCACAGCTTGCTGTCTGTGTTTGAGTGTCCTGCTCATATCCCTTCAGTAAGGATCAGGTATGAAAAGGGCATTTTGCTTTCTTTGTGCGGCTTGTGACATTGCAATTAAAGCTTTTGGACTTTTCTTGCAACTGCATTCATGGATAACCCTCATAAATCTTGGTCTGAGGGCAGACAGAAATGCCACAGGGAAAGGATGGGGTTTTGGAACAGCCTCAAGAGCAGGGGATCAGCTGAGCACTCAGCTGTAGCTGGGCAAGATACTTCAGGAGAAACCGCTTGGGGAAGCAAGGCCCGATTTTGCAAATGGGTTGGTATCCTGCCCTGCACTAGGAGAGGATGCATCTCAGGAGTGCTTTAGGTCTGGGTGGGGCCCTTTTAATGCTCCGCTGGGCTGGGTTCAGCAGGGCTTTTCTGAACGGAGGCAAGAGAAATGCTATTTATTGGAAGCAAAGCAGTGACTGAATAACAAAGGATCACTTCATATCCTCTGTAACAAACTATGGAGGGCATGAAACATGAGGCTCAGTTAGAATTAAACTTAGCTAGGGATGTTAAGGACAACAGGAATGGATTCTACAGGTACAAAAATAAAAGACAGACCAGGAACAACGTAGGTCCCCTCCGGAAGCTGGAGGGCTGCTGTGAGGTCTCCATGAAGATGAAGTATTCCTCAGAACAGCAAAACTTGCCAGTGCCTGAACTAGCAGTGAGTCCTCCAAGGTGTGTGAGCTGGAGGTATGTCAGGGCTGGATACTGATGCTGTGCCTCTTGGTCTTTGTCTCTCCCACACTGTCGAGGTGCTGCTGCCTAAGGCTCTGTGGCTCTATTTGGTGCAGAGATGGTATGCTAATTTTTCACATCTCATTTGCTTTTCAGGTAACAGGTCTATGTCTGTGCAGGTTTTAATGTCCCCTTGCATTAATGGTAGTGCAACATTCACAGTCTTAAGAAAAAGCAGAAAGGCAAACCCTTGGGTTCTGCTTTCTGCAATGTCACAAGCAAACTGTACAATTTCCGTAAAAATTTACCTAGCCTTTAAATTCAGAGGCCCAGGCTATGTATGCTAAAGGTGCATCCCTTTACTTGAAGAGGCACTGGGATGTAATGGGTACAAAGGAGCAAGTTACTGGTTTATAAAGTAATTTAATGGAATGATGCACATGGTTTCAGGGGTGCTACTGATCCTGATGTGAGTGTGTTCAAGATCTGTTCTTGAAAATCTGTGCCACCTTCATGGCTGTCTTTAATAGCATTACTGGTGACATCCACCTACCCTGTCAAGACTGATGCTCATGTTCAAATGTCCAAATTCGAGCAGTCTCACAAAAGCCAGCACAAAACCAAGAGATGCACAGAACATAGCCAAACTCAAGCACAGCTCCAGGATTTGTAGGTACTTGCAGGCTGAGGTGGTATCACTGACAACACTGTGGGTCTTTGCAGAGGTTTGGAAAGGCAGTGTGCAGAAAAGGGAACAGGACTGCATAACCCAGGTGTCTAGTCTGAGCAATCCCAGCAAGTGAGCAGTAGCAGTATGGGCTGAGGAGAGGAAATGTAATGGCAGCAGCAAACTGTGCTGAGGTACCCATGATGCTCAGTATGCTGAAGGCAAAACCAGCCTCGCAGGTAAACAGAGAAAAGCATTTTATCACTTTTTGGACTTGTTGAGAGGATTTTTTTAAACAAGTTAAAAACTGAAGAGCTCAGTGGTTTTGGATTTTTTCATTTCCAACTTGGGGGAAAAACCCAACTGTTTTACTACTCAATCTCTTTTATTCTGTGTCCGAAAGTGATGGTAAGGAAAATGAGTAGCTTGAGTGTCATGATCTTGTTAAAGAAAAAATATAGGGGTTCTTTGGGTTTTGGTTTTTGTTTTTTTTTTTGGTTTTTTTTTTTTCTTAAAAAGACACAGTCATTAAAACCATGTTTTGTTAAAAATACTAGAAGAATAAATTGGAACAGGTATTATACTTGCGCAATTTGTCATATGACATCTAAGTACAGTGGGTGGCCCTTAAAATGTAAGCTGCATACTTGAATACAAACAAAGTCCCTCATTATAAAAGAGAAAACGTGATAGAAGCTGGCAGAGCTACTGTGCTGGTGGGATATTTAATGTGCATCTTTTGCAAGCTCTGTGCAGCACATTTGATCCATGGTACTAACAAGAGCAGTGCTTTCCCCTTCAAATGTACCATTCAGATTAACACTGCTGCCTCCTGCATGTAACACTATAGGGATTCCTGGACTAGGCACCCTGACTGATGGCCCCTTGCACTGAGTTACCACCTACCCTGCCCTCAGCAGCTCCACGCAGCAGGATTTTGGCATGGTTGAGCTCAGCTCTGGGATAGGTGGGTAAAACACTTTGCTGCTTGAGCCAAAGCAGGCTGGGTACTCAGCCCTCAGCCCTCAGCACACACTCTGGCTCTTGCATCTCCTTCTTGTCCTGGCACATCCCTGCCCCAGAGGGGTTTGCTATGGAGCCAGGTCCATCTTATGTGCCAGCTGAGAGGCTTTTCCATGCTGGGGAAAGCCTTAGAAGAGCTTTTAGGAATAATTTAAATTTCTTTTGATCCAACAACTCTGCAGGTAAAGAGCTGATGTTATTAAACCAAGCAATAACTAGCTGCTGGGCTTGAGCTTCTTGAGGAGCAGAAAGGGCTCTTCTCTACCAGGCTGCAATAGGTGCCCTGTGTTTCTCCCTGGTTCTGTGCACAGAGAGTGGTTGTGAAAGGGGTAGGACTGTGCTCAGCAGGGGCAGGAGCAGATCCCTGCTGATGTGCACTGAAAATCAGTTGGGAACTGGAGGCAAAACTAAAATTTGCCTTGTGTGGACTTGAGCATAGTGAGTCCTTGCACCCTTTCTGTGCACAGCATAGCCGCAGATGATGTTTACTGATTGTGGCCAAAAGGCCAATGAAAACTGTTCTATGCATCTCCTGTGTTTGCTCTTGTGTTCCTGAGGTACCTTGAGCACTTGCAAAGATGTGGCTATCCCCTTGCCACCTTCCACACCACCCTCCTTGTTGGGTCTACTTACCACTGTGCAGCAGATTCAATCAGGTTTTTCCCCCTGACAAATGGGGAGCAGGGAAGAAACCCAGGATGCTGCAAAGGGGAGTGCCTGAAGGAAACCCCAGGCAATACAGAAAGGAAGGTTATTAAGGTTATTTTAATGTCTGCTTCATGCTGCTTTTATTCCTCTGGAGAAGGAATGAGTTTGGGGTTGGTTATTCTTCCTAAGTGCTGTCAAAGGCACAGCAGACACTTGTGCTGTTTACTAGGTCCCCATCAAGGCAATGTACATTTCGTCACTGCCCTTATTTCAGAGCCAGTTTTGACTGGGGAGAGTATTTGTGGTAATGATGAGCTGACATACACAGGCACATTTTCATTTAAATACACCAGCAGTAACTCTAGCTTGCAGTGAGTAATCTTTTTTTTTTTTCCAATGTAAGCATCTTGGACCCACATGTATCTTTGTTTCTAACTTCAGGCTGGTTGAATGGAAAGAGCTGAAGATGTGCTAAAGGCAAGAATCTGTGTCCGAGAACACAGAAGACAGCATGATCTGGGCTGCAATTTCTGGTGCAATGGAGGAGACTATCAGCACAGATCCAGAACCTTGAGCAATATTGTCCTGTGGTTTGATTTCTATTCTGGCGCAGTAAATGAGTAAGGCCCAGGGTTTTCATGGCATTTTCCATTTTTGATTTAGGGAATTTGAAAAATACTTGTCTTGAGGCTGAGCCTGAAGTTATAATCTTGGCATATCCATACCATTAAATTCCCATGGATAAAAGCAAAAACATCTGGATTCATGAGTGGATGTTGGCTAAATCCACCAAAAAAAAAAAAAAAAAGCCTTCAGGGGATCCTAGAGGGTTCTAAGCCAGAATAAATAATACAACAAAATAAGAGTGCTATTAAGAGTAATTGTAATACTGAAGCTGAATTATAAAATGAGGGCCAAGCCCTTTTCACAATCTGCTTTTCCAGCTAAGAGCACTTCAATTTACACTTAACGCACATGTGGCTGATGGAACAAAGAAAAAAATTGAAGAAGGATGAAAGCAGTGCAGAGATTATTCAGCCTTGCTGGTTTAGCTCCAGGCACATCGTTAAATGAGTAGATGATCAGCTTCCAGTTTGTTTTAAATTCGCTGGCAGGAAATTTTACACTCCATCCTGAAGTTGGAAGTTTGATGGGCTTAAAGCCTTTTTTTTTATTTTTATTTATTTAAGGCTCTGCCATTTTGTTTCTTGAGGCAAGACTCTTAAAGTGCTCTGCAGGAAACACCTGAGTGCTGGGAATGGAGGGGCAGCCTGGCTCTGCCCCCAGTCCCCTGGGACTGGGGAACAGTTGCTCCTTTTCTCTCTTACCCCTGGGAGTCTGAGCCCTGCGTTGCTGAGGTAGATGCAATACCTAAGCTCAGCAGCACCCAGAGTCAAGTGGCCAAAACTGCTGTCCTCCACATGCTTGCAGCTCCTTTGACTGCACCTTGCTGTACCAGCACTGCTTGCTTGGTTCAGTTTGTGAAGGGAGAATGGTTTGTGTTGCCTGCCCCTTGCATCATCTTTTGGTGTTTTTGGGGTTAAGAGCTGCTGAACAGCACATTCTCTTCCCATCCAGCCCCTCCTGCATGGGTTTCCTCCTTGCACCAGGTCATGCAGCATGTCTTCCACTTCTGTGATGGGGGAAACTACACCCACTGCCAGGTGATTAAAAAGTAAGTTGTATGATGCTGAAAATGCCCTTAATGTACCATCCCTCTGCAAACAATGGAGTCAGCGTTTCTCGTTACCTGTACTTTGTTCATGCGGGTCTGCCTTACTGACCCCCACTGACCTTGCACATTACCCTTCCCAATTCCCAGAAAGCCTTGGGCATTTGCCTGGTCTGTAGTCTTCAGCCAGCACAGCTTGGGACAGGTTCCTTCCTTGCAGGAAGGACTGACTATTGTTTAGTCCTTGTCCTGTCCTCATCTGTTGCCCTCTTCTTCACTGTTGTCCATACCATAGCTGACCAGTTGAATAACTCCTAGGGAAGATGATCTGTTGGTACCACTTTAGTAGGTTTTCCTCTATGGAGAGACTTTAAGTTGTCCCCATTGGAGACACTTCTGTGATATATTGTCAATAGATGATGCTCTCTTAAGACTGCCATTAGGCTCTGAACACATGGGATACATGTTTGGGGCAAGGCAATACTTGAAATAGGACTGGAAATACCAGCGATGTTCAGTAATGTTTAGGCTGCCTTATGTTCCATACAAGGAGTAATCCTGTTTACACTGCAAGAAGTGGGAGTTTGATTGGCCTTAAAATAGCCTCAGTGCATCTAGGAAATCCGTAAAAAGGATCTCTCTGTATTTCTTACGACATTATTTTCATCAGATCTTGTTACTTAATTCGCCACCAACATCTGTCATTTCCTTTACTGTGTACTGCCCAGCACCCACACCTGGGTCTGAACTGAAAGCTGACAGGACCAAAAGCAAAAAAATTTAGTGCTGCTTTCCATTAAAGGAAAACAAGGAAATACATCTGCTCATAAATGTTACAAAATATTTGTTTTAGATTAGCTGCTATGTCTGCCATTGCCCATGTTTGCAGTTGTGTTCTTCCACCCAGCTTGAAGGCAATGGGAAGGCCTGCTGAAACTGCAGGGCTGTCAGGAACAAATAGCTTGAGAAGCTGAGTATGAGAGGCAAAGCAGAGCTAAAATTAGAATCTCAGATAAGTAAATATCTGCATCTTCACTGCTCTGTGGTTTTATTTTGCTCTATACAAAGCACACATTGGTTTCACATGGCTGTTTGCAGATTGTACCAACTCAAAGAAGGCTTGTGGGGGAAAAAAAAAAGGCTTTGATGTCTTCAGTAAACAAATAGAGGTGTTAAGAGCTTCAGTTCTTGTTAGCAAGCTGCAAACAGCTATGTTTGAAGAAAAATAAACAGCCTGAGGTTGATGGAAGGGTAGGAAAGCCATAAAGTGCTGTAGTGAAATCCTTGGTATGAAGACATCAAAAATGACAGTGCCACAAGCAAAAA
>NDXB01010958.1:0-12460 GCA_002631895.1 Agapornis roseicollis | reverse complement strand
AAAAATTTTTTTTCCGCTTTTAAAAAAAAAAAAAAAAAAAAAAGGGTTCATGATTTACCAGCCATGCAGTGGGAATAACATGGGTGTAAAATCTAGGAATAAATCATTACCATCCAAATCACAAGAATATTATCAAGTTCACTGGAAAACCAAAGGAAGGATTTCCCTGGAGATCTTCCCCTCTGATCATTCTGGTGAGAGTAGAAGACTCACTCTTCCTTCAACCTCTATTTTGACTCTGCTTTTGCAGTGCTTACCTGCTGCCACTGGGCCACCAGCACCTCTTAACCCTTGTAGCTACAGGATCTCATCCCTGAAAACCTTGTTGGTTTTTATGTTGTGCTACCACCCGGTTTTTATGAGGAAGCACCAGGTATGCATCATGCTCTCAGTGAGGAAGATCAGGATTTCATGGTCCCATGCCTACCTGAGCTTTTACCCTGTAAAGCTTGTTGTACTTGTCTCATTGTATCACTTACAACATCCCTTTAGAAATGCAAAAGATGAGGAAAGGAATGAAAGAGAAGAGCTGAACAATGATCTCTGTTACACCATCATAACCTTGGGGATGTTAATTTACTATTATACCCTGTTAGCAATCCAAATTAGGTACAGAATGAGAAAGTTTGGAGCTTTCCCTGTAAAGTGAAATTAGAAATTCTCAGGTCATGCTAATAATCAATACACCAATATTTACAGCGAATTTAAATCTTACCAAGAGCCTCCAGGAAGCCTTTCACTTCAGTTTCATGTAATTCCAAGCATTTCTCTGTTTAAAGATAGTTTAAGGACTTAGGAAATAAATAATTCAGACATAGTTGACTTTTTAAAGTCTCTGTAGCACCACTAAGATCTTTGTTTTAATAATGCTTTTGTTCTGCCTATCAAAGCTCCATTCCAAATGGGACTGGTGAGGCAAACGCTCCATCTGAAGAACTAGGGCTTACAAGAAAAGGCAGGGGAAAAGGCAAAACTTCCAGAAAAAGAAGTGTTATAATCCCAAAGGCAGTAAGTATTCCTTTGGTAACTTCATGCAAGTTCTTCGTTTTCATTGTGAGCCTCTCCCTCCTGGATTCACAGCAAGGCTTTTTAGCTAAAGCTGAGGCAGAGACTGTTCATAATAAACAGAAGCTCCTTAGAGACTGTAGCCATGGCATGTGCGAGCTGTTTACCTGGCACAATGAAGCACTATTCTGTTTATCTTCAGATGTTCTTACAGAAACAGAAGGTATTACAGGGTGGTAAATAAGGCCCCTTCACCCTCAGGAATATGTTTGGGTGGGTTTTTTTCCAGACTAGTTGCCCTTTACTTTCAGCTGCAGAAAGCCCATCCTGTGATTTCTGAATTACTCCTTCATGCTCCCTCCCAAGAGAACAGATTGCTTCCCGATGCAGAAAGAGACAGAAACTTGCTGACAGCAACTGGGGTTGTTGTTTCCAGTGCTGACCTGCTCATCACAGTATAATGAAACCAGACCCCCAGTTGCCAGCAGTCTCTGCAATGCATGTAGGTGTCCTCCAGAACAGGGCCACCTTCTTCCTGGGGAGAGTTATTGTTGATATACTGTGGTTGTAACAAAGAAATACAGAGGGAATAGGCTCTAGCTTGTAACTTAAAACCAAGATAATGGCACAGCTAATGCTGTTGGTGTCTTTGCTCCAAATGGGAAATATAAGGGCACTGAGAGCTTTGAGAGGTGCTTTGGAGGCTGCAGGTCACTCCTAGGATCTGTTCCCGGGCATTGAAGGAGAAAAGGCCTTGATTTTAAAGGGATTAGGGCTGGGTGCCTCCCACTGCTCATCAGACTGGAGCCCTGTTTCTCCCTACCTGCCACAGCAAATATTTTGATTGCAAGAGCCAAAGCAATCATGTTGTGTACTTTACAAAATGCAATCCCCGAGGCACACTGCTGATAACCATCAAACTCGTTTCAGACCTGTGGCCCCCCGCCCTGCTGGACTGCTGCCACCAGCCAGGCTGGCACTGGGTACTGCCACGTGCCTCAGTGCACATCCCCATCCTCCTAAAGAACACTTGAAAGGGGCAGTCACCCTTTGGAGTAAACCAGCATGCACAGTGGTTAGGCTGCTATGATAACAATGTCCCCTCTGCACAGATGGGGAAAGCAAAGGAACAAATTTAACAGGTGGTAATTTTACCATTAAACTTGCACCTCTGAAGATCCTTTAATACCCAGTTGACCCCATCAGATGGGATTTAGCACTGAACTGATTTATGCCATAGCACAGCAGGCTGTGTGGAGTGTGTTTATCCAAATATCATCATCCCTCTTTACCAAACACTACTCCACTTCTACTTAAATTAAAACACAATTGCATTTTTCTTAAATATGTCCAATCTTCAATCGAATTACTAATAATGTCTATTTAGTGTGCAAGTCAGTAAAGTGACATGTGGAAAATTGCATGTTCTTGACTCAGGAATGTAACTCAAAGGATGACTTCATGTTCCTGAATGAGAAGATCAGCATGCCAGATGCGCCTAGTGCCTGACCCCTTTAAAGGCTCGGAAAGATCACATGTAACTTTAAAATGTCGTTTTATGCATGGAGAAGAACGAAAGCCTGATAGTTTTATGTTACTTAGCTTTCTGTTTAATTTGGTTAGGGCGTTGTGAATGTCTTAATAACATGAAGCAGAATTCTGCACTCTGGTCTGGCTGCATGTTTCAAATACCCTAATGCCTTTCTCATGGCTGGAGTGCTTAACATCTGTATTTTCTTGCTATTAACAAGAAATTGCATTTCATTTTCCATTGAAGAGCGAGCCTCGCAGTGTAGCTGACAACTTTGCAGTCCACGCTTTCAGTCATGCATTGAATTTTACTGAATTGTTTTGTCTGGAGCCAAAACCAACAAATGTGAGTATAGAACTAATACCTTTTTAAAACTGTAATTGTATTTTTAAGTCACAGAGATCAGATGGTAGTCAGTCTTTCTCACTCTTGACCCATTGCCTGGGCTATAGATTTGAACATCCTTTCTTTTTCCTTGTGTTAAGTGCTCACTCCAAAATCCTGCTGAAGAGTATTCAGAGTGTGATCCAGGTCTCTGTCTTTAATAAGCGTGTCCCCATAGCAAATTGTATAACAGCATTTTGTACACTCGTATTTTTCCTCTCCCCCAGTGCATTCCACACACCTACACAGTCATGCTAATTAGATCATGTAATAAACTTAAATGTAGCAAAAAGCTGTTTACAGGGTGTTGCAAGACAGAGCTAGATTTGGAAAGCAGCCATTCATGAATTTTGTTTTGTTTGAGAAAAGCCAAAGGATGTTATTTTGCTGAAGATGAAGCAAACTCCATGTAATAGGAGCTGTAATCTAAGGAGACAAATTATTTTATTAAAGTAAGGCTCAGCAAGCCCTGATATAAAGGCTTGCTTATGTGAAAAAGAACTGCTAAAGTTTAACAAAGCCACTAAAAATAATTAAAACTAAACTAAGGTTAAGTTGATTAGTTTAACTAAATTTAGCTAAACAAAACTAAACTAATGTTAATCCGTAACTGCAAAAGAGCTAAACAGCAAGGAACTTAACTTTGAGCACCAGGTGTCTTTTTAAATTAAGTGTCTACAATGGGACATGGTGATAGAATCAAAATGTACCTTAATCAGTTTTTCTATAGATTATCTTAAACTGTACATAATTCAGTAATCCCTGTATTTGCAGGGTGACACAGGAGAGTGAAAGCACAGCCTCCTCTGAAATACCACTTATCACTGCAACCTTACACTTGCATGCTCATTTCTAGGGAAAGGAGTAATTTTGGGCACTCTACCAATTTGACAGCAGTGTTTAATTGGTCCTGGGTTTTATAACACAGTTGGTAACACAGTCAGCTGTCAGGTAGGAACTGCTTTCTTAATTTCACTTCAAATGCTAAAAGTTTTGGCCATTGTTGCACTGAATCACATTTAAACCTGTAAATCTACTAAGTCATCTCTTAAATATAACCACAATCATTTTCATAATGAATGAGACAGACTGAGAGTGTTACCAGATGACTTCTGCAAAGCTAACGAAGGCAGGGACACGGAGCATGTAGAACTGACAGGTTATGAAACACACAGGAGAAGAAGCTGAGGTTGTGGCTGGGTGATGGGGTGCTGGCCCAGGAAAAACCTATCTGTAAATTTCATCAAACTGCCGTTAATGAAGTATGATAATTTCAGCTATATCCCTGATCAACACTAGATGTTGCTATGCTGCTACTCATATAAGCTATACATTAGTAAGACTTTTAGATGGTATTTACTGCGATTTCCTCTTTCCTGTTTCTGTTCTATGCTGTATTCTGAATGCTGGGTGAGCTGCTAGTTTAATCTACTTTATTAATATCAAGTTTATAAGCCCCTCAAGTGTACATGTAAAACTTTACAAGCAGCATTGCAAGTGATAACATGAAGCAACTCCTATATGAATGTCAAATATTTACTTAAACTCTGCTTCTGAATTTTTTGCAATCCAAGGGGAATGACATTGTTAGCCGGACGATTCCGGGAACAGCCTGTCAGCTGCAAGGCCATGGAAGGAAGTTTGTTTATAAGGGGGGGAATATATAAAAAATACCAAAAAGTGTTTAGCCCTACTGGATTTCAGGCTTTCTACTCCCACGTGTTTGAGTGGGAGAAAGGACAAATCTTAGGACGTTGATTTCCCCATGGCAACAGAAAACGGAAATTACTTTAACCCCATCTAGTGACAGATGACTCATTGCTCAGCCTGCTGCTGTTTTCCAAGCACTGAAACAATACAGCTGCAAAGAAAAGGCCAGCCTGTATTATCTCATGGGCTGAGAGCTGGGGCTCGTGGGAGAGGGCAATTCTCTGGCTGCCTTTTTATCGACAAAAGACAGAGCTGGAGCCTTTTGGTGATTCTTTTATTGTAGAAGGCAAATTTGCCTGTGTGCTTCCTGTCCCTGTACTGCTGGAGGGCAAACCCAGGGTGTCCCCAGGGTGGTCATGCAGTGCCCATGGGGTGAGCTGATGCTGGTGGGTGGCCTACTGCCTGGTCCTGCTTGCTCTGCATCCAATGATCTCATAGGGCACTTCCGTGCTTTCAGTTTAAACACACGCTCCCCCACCCTGGAATTACATGTAGGGAACTGTGCATGCAGTAGGGTGATGAGTTGTTCACAAATGCAGCCCAGTGAGGGGAAAGCAGGTATGAGCAGGTCCCTATGTATGAAAAAGTAGTTGTAACATGATATCACAGGAAAGGCTGATACAGGAATTCAGATTTGAAAGCTGAATTATTGCAGGTGAAAGGATAAGGTTTCCTGAGCCTCAGATGTACTTTACACATAAAATATTACACTGCTGAACAGGGAAGGTATGAATGCAGCCACTGAGATGGTATACTCAATAATTAACTGGCCACCAGAAACTGGGGAGAGGCATCAAAATACTGGGAAAATCAGGACCCCAGGAAAACCACACGGTGGGATGGTGTTATGGGATACATGAAACATTTTCTTTCTGGGAAAGACAAGTTGAGCTACTGGTAAAATAACCAAACTCTTTATTCAATCTTGTCATTTGTATGCTGGTCTGACTAATTTTCAGCTTCCTAACAGCAGGAAATAAGATCAATAAATTTCTATTTCAGTAGTACAGTTAACAAAAAGAATTACTCAGTTACAAGGTTCTTCTGGAAACCAGACATTGGGTTTCATTAACAGCACAGGTTACCTTCATGAAGAAATCAGTGTACCAACACAAACTAATAGCTTTCCCTGCTGAAACCCAGACCTTGAAGGGTGCTCCAGGCTATGCTGTGCACTGCTATCTGTGCCTCGGCTGGGTTTGTTATCTGGGAACATTCTAGACTTGGCTACAGACATCCCAAAACCATGATTTCAACAGCAACTTAACCAGGATGCTCAGAGCTGTTGCCTCTGCCTTGTCTTGCCCCAGTTGGCTGCTGCTTCAACCCAAACTCTTTGGGGCTAGCTCTGATTTCTGGGATGCTTTGATCATGAGGTGCTTCTGGGCTTGATGTTGTTATCATACTTAGAGCTCCATTCAGCACTCTCCTATAACACAAAGTGTCCCCTCCCAAAAGAGCAAGAGCCCTGTGGACCTGCTGGCTGTGGGGAAGAAGAACCAGAGATCGCAACAGCTTATTCTTGAAAAAGAAAATATGACTGTTGCTGCCTCAACTTATGCCAGCCTGGTAGGTCCAGAAAAAGATGTGGGGATTTGCTTTAACTCCATCTTTCAAGAATTCATTTATCAGTGTTCTGGTTTAGAAGACCATGAATTATGGCACTAAACATAAAGATTGCTCCTTTCAGAGAAGGAGCAATTGCCAAAATGTCCATGTAGAAAATGAGAGCAAGAGTTTTAATTTAGGCATAGGTTGGTTGGTTGTTTGGTTGGTTTTTTGCTTTAATGTTCTCTCCAATTCTCTATCTAGAAAATGGCTACTTTACCTGGAAACATATTTTGCATTGTGCTGCTTGAGGGAGAAGGGGCTAATTAAATTTGTAAAGTGGAAAGCAATGTTGAAGATGCCTTTGTAAGACTGTGATTCCGACTGCTGGTGTCAGCTTTACTGCCATTATGTACAGATGGTAATGAGTGAGCTACCATCAACAATCCCTTATTGTCCTAGGGCCCCACTCAGCTCATAAATGTCTTCACTGGTTATTATTTGCAGTTATTTAGTGTTCAGTTTGTAAGTGCAATACTCTCATCGATGCTGTGCCCCAAACCAGGAGAGCGGGGTAAGTAATAGCAGTTTCCCAGACAGCTCTGTGTATACAAAGCCCTCTGACCAAGTGCAGAGACGCTGCAGAGGACGTACTGAGGCAGATGCATGTGAGCCAATGCCAGTAAGCAAACCAAGGCCTCCATAGCTGAGCTGCGTGTATATAAATACAGCTTTCCTGCAAAAGCCATGGAGAGAAGGGTCTGGATTTGCAGGGCTAGTGGCTGTGCCAGTGTTTGGGCAGGGCAATTAATGGTGATTAATTATTGGATGGAGTGATTAATGACATGGAGTGGACTCCAGGACTTTTAGATTCAAACTTTCCACAGAACATACTGTACAGAATTTTGCATAGCCAGAGGACGGCATTTCTTTTTACAAACAAGGACAAATTCTTCAGAATGAGAGTATAAACCACTTTCCCCAAAATAGTATTTGAAACTTTGGGCAAACTCTTTGTCTGTTCTTTGATTTATCAGCCTGACTTCTGTGCAGTGTTCAGTTCTCCACAGTCATCCTTAGAAACACTTCCTCCACCTCCTTCAGTACACAAGCACTGTGGTAACATATGTAAACCACAAACAACTGCTGTACACTTTTTGTCAGTAACCCTTAGTTCATACCAACAGGTTCTTTTACCAGTATCTGCAGATTCTGTTTTACAGCTCTCCAGCATGCGCTGTCCCAAAGGCTCATTCCTAGGCAAAAGCAGCAGGCAGAGGAGCTATTTGCCATGGCTGAGCCTGTGGAGGTTGGGATCCAAACTCTCCCAACTCTTTTTGCAAAGCTCCTTTCTTCAACTCTGTAAACTTATTTTCACCCCCACCCCACCATGAGGGGTTAGCTGTGCCTGGGTCTCTGGCCAGCCAGTGCTTTCTCCTCAAGCAGCCTTCCTATCTCCCAGTGAACCTCAGCGCTAATTCCCCTTTGACTGCAAAGTTCAGGAAATACCACTTTTTTCCAACTCTCGTCAGGGCAGAAAGATTTTCTTCCTTGTGTCTAATTCTCCTAAGTGTATTTGAGTTTCTGACTGCAGTCTGCTTATTTCCACACAGAGTTGCCTATAAAAATTTCCTTCTCTTAATTTCAACACATTTTCCCTTGCAGTGGAACAATGGAAACAGTCAGAGGCTGCCAGCTTTTCTGGCTTGCCTTTTGAGGAAGACTGCAGATTCATGTTTCCTGGGAACTACACTTCCCAGAAGACATGTTATCTTCCCCCAAACCAGGAACAGAGGCTCACTGGCTGTCACTTCCTCCTCTCTAAGCCACACTGAGGAAGTAAGGGATGCGGCTTCCTGGAGCAAGTGGCCTACAGTGGGCATCCTGGGCAGGAGGGTAACAAGGGACAAGGCAGGTCTCCTGCTGTTCCTCATCCATCTCAGCACAGAGTCTACTCATTTAGAGCTCTGTGCAGAGTTAGGGGGACAGCCTTGTAAGGTCACTGTCTGAAGGCACTGCTTCCACTTACATAGAATTACAAAATCCCAAACTAAAGTGTGGTGTTTAAAGGGCTGCCAGTGTTAAGGTTTTTAGGGATTGTGTGAGAATGGAAGAAATGCGTTTTGTGGCCATGTGTCTCCACTGAAGTAATATTTCAGCATGTCTGTCCTTAGCAGTCCACAAAATCCTCCTCTTTAGCCTCTGATCAGACATGTTTGCAGTAGTACCCCCTTGAGCAGCATGCTGTGATGCCGCATGCCCTGCTGGCTTCCTCCTCCCAGGGGAACAGTCTTAGAAAAGGTCTTAAAAGCAAAGACTTAATTGCATGGCCCTAAGCAGTCTCCATACTGTTTCATGTGATGTGACTCAGTGCCATACTTGGTCACTTAACAAGCCTGAGTGCTCCTAATTAAAACCAGTGCTTGCCCAGACTATTGCTGTGAGAGTGTTGTCTCAGTCAGTAAAGTCATTAATAGTGGTACCACCCTAAACAAGCCTATTTGTGTAGGGGTTGTAATCTCCTGAAGTGATCTCTGTCTTTTGCAACCTAAAGTCAGAGGTGTTCCTTTTATGAGAGCCTTCTAAAGTTTGCAGTAAAGTCATCAAAATGCTCCTGACTGTGTCTGAAGTCATGAGGAGCCTCCGAAAAATCAGATAGCAAGTACATCATCAGTAGATTAAAAGGTCCGAGGCTTGCATTTGCAGTGTAGAAAGGTTAGGCTCAGTTTCCAGTAAGCCAAAGGAGCTGGGCAATGAGCAGCATCATGTCTTCAGGGCTTTAAAAATGTAGTGGGACTTGGAGTGCAAATGTGAAAAGTCAGACTGGTGTTTCAAGAATAACATGCTTTTCCCCATTTAAGGCGGCTGGGAGGACTTTGCTGCTTGCTGATAGCAATAGTTCATGGAAATAGATACTGGCCTTCAAAGTACCCACACTAATACAAGTACTGACCTAAACACAGTAAAACTGACCCTTGTCTTTGTTTTTCCCCCCATTGGAATGTACTCTGTTTATAGAGGGTTTTCACTCAGATTTCTCCCAGGGAATCTCAGCATCCCTTGTCATTGCTAAACGAAGCTTCAGGAGAGCTTCGCTGTGCAGGTTTAGCCTGAACCACCAGCCTCACAAAAGTTGCTGTGTCAGGAACGAGAAGATGGAAAAGCAATCCAGAGTAAAAATGAAACAATCTTTCAAAACCCTGGAATCGAGCACTTCTGAGGAGTTTATAAGAAATATACCTACTTTTCAAGAGTAGATCTGTGACCGGTATTGCACCCCCACCACTGATGACATTTCCCTGCCCCTCATGGAAGGAAAATAACAAAGTGCTATTCCTGCAGAAAGTAATCTGATAATGCTTGTTTCTAATTGCTGCTGGCAGGGAAAGCTCATTGTGCTCCTATTTTGATGAAGCAAGTTTTAATTGCTGAAGTTCAGCCGCTGACACCACCCAAGCCTTCGCTACCCCTTCCCTGAAAGGCTGTAATCTCAGTGAACATAGTATGCAATGATGAATATTTATAATAAATAATAAGGCAACTGGCTATAAGTAGCCATGCATCATGGCATGTGATGGCTGGGTGAGGGGCACCCAAGGAAATGCAGATAAGTGGTGGAACCACCACCTGAAGGGGCCGTGCAATTGCTGGCTGTTCACAAAAAAAAATCAATATTTGGACCCCTAAATATGCCACAACTATTTTGTTCAGCGGTCATGGGGGAACAAGTGTGCTCCCTCCCCAGTTTGTTCTTAGCCTCCCCAGGCCAGCCGTGTCTGCCATGGGACCAGGATGCTGTGTGCATGTGGGTTCTCTGGGACCACAATGACACCAGAAGCATCAGAAGAAAAGCAGAACTACCCTGTGAAGATGTTGTAACACATTTAAAATACCCAAGTGGTTTCATACTGGATGAGCACAACATATCAGGGGCCAGGCATTTTGAGCTGGAACTTGCAATCCTGAAGAACCTTTGCCTTGGTTGTCACTGTGTAGTCCCCTCACTTCTCTACCTCTCTTCACCCACTTTTTAGAGTAGTATAATACTATCGATGTGTTAAAGAGGAGAGAGGCTGGCTAGAGTCCTATTTTTGCCTGGTTTTCCAAAAACTGCAGTGGATTTTTCCTTTCCATTTAATATGGTTAGATGCAGGAATATGATCATTTTCGCCACTGCTCTGACAGTTCTTCCTACCTTTAAAACAATGAAAATTGAACTGTTTTTTGGGGTTTTGTTGCCATGAACTGCTTGCATTTGGTCCTGCAGTGTAACACTGGGAAGAGGAAGCACTTCAGAGCTGTAGCCATGACGGATAATATTGCACTGCTACTGGCGTATCTGAGAATCATAGAATCATAGAATAGTTAGGGTTGGAATGGACCTTAAGATCATCTAGTTCCAACCCCCCTGCCATAAGCAGGGACACCCCACACTAAACAATGCCACCCAAGGCTCTGTCCAACATGGCCTTAAACACTGCCAGGGATGGAGCACTCACAACCTCCCTGGGCAACCCATTCCAGTGCCTCACCACCCTCACAGGAAAGAATTTCTTCCTTATATCCAATCTAAACCTCTCCTGTTTAAGTTTGAACCCATTACCCCTTGTCCTGTCACTACAGTCCCTAATGAAGAGTCCCTTTCCACACCCTTAATGTCCCCTTCAGATACTGGAAGGCTGCTATGAGGTCTCTACACAGCCTTCTCTTCCCCAGGCTGAACAGTCCCAACTCTCTCAGCCTGTTTTCATATGGGAGATGCTCCAGTCCCCTGATCATCCTCGTGGCCCTCCTCTGGACTTGTTCCAACAGTTCCATGTCCTTTTTATGTTGAGGACACCAGAACTGCACAAAATGCTCCAGGTGAGGTCTCAGGAGAGCAGAGTAAAGGGGCAGGATCACCTCCTTCAACGTGCTGGTTACGCTCCTTTTGATGCAGCCCAGGACATGGTTGGCTTTCTGGGCTGCAAGCGCACACTGAAGCTGCCTCATGTTCATTTTCTCATCCACCACCACCTCCAAGTGCTTCTCTGCAGGGCTGCTCTCAATCTCCTCTTTGCCCAACCTGTAGCTGTGCCTGGGACTGCTCCAACCCAGGTGTNTGTTCATTTTCTCATCCACCACCACCTCCAAGTGCTTCTCTGCAGGGCTGCTCTCAATCTCCTCTTTGCCCAACCTGTAGCTGTGCCTGGGATTGCTCCGACCCAGGTGTAGGACCTTGCACTTGGCATGGTTAAACTTCAGGAGGTTGGCATCAGCCCACCTCACAAGTGTGTCAAGGTCCCTCTGGATGGCATTCCTTCCCTCCAGCGTATCCACCGAACCACCCAGCTAGGTGTAATCGGCAAACTTGCTGAGGGCGCACTCAATCCCACTGTCCATGTCAGCGACAAAGATGTTGAACAAGACCGGTCCCAACACTGATCCCTGAGGGACACCACTCGTCACTGCTCTCCAGCCGGACCCTGAGCCATTGACCACAACTCTTTGCTTGCGGCCATCCAGCCAGTTCTTTATCCACCGAGTGCTCCACCTATCAAATTGATGTCTCTCCAATTTAGAGACAAGGATGTCGTGTGGGACAGTGTCAAACGCTTTGCACAAGTCCAGGCAGATGACGTCAACTGCTTTGCCCCTGTCCATCAGTTCCGTAGCCCCATCATAGAAGGCCACCAAATTGGTCAGGCAGGATTTCCCCCTAGTGAAGCCATGCTGGCTGCCACCAAGCACCTTGATGGTTTTTTCATGTGCCTTAGCATGCCTTGCAGGAGAATCTGCTCCAAGATGTTGCCAGGCACAGAGGTGAGACTGACTGGTCTGTAATTCCCCGGGTCATCCATTTTCCCCTTCTTGAAAATGGGGGTTATATTTTCCCTTCTCCAGTCTTTGGGAACTTCACCTGACTGCCATGATCTCTCAAATATGACGGCCAGTGGCTCAGCAACTTCACTCGCCAGCTCCTTCAGGACCTGCAGATGGATTTCATCAGGTCCCATGGACTTGTGCACGTTCAGTTTCTTAAGATGGTCTCGAACCAGATCCCCTACCACAGTGGGCCCAAGGTCTTCATCCTCACAGTCCCTGTGTCTGCCTTCCAAGACTTGGGTGGTGCAGTCAGAGCCTTTCCCATTGAACAGTGAGGCAAAGAAGTCATTCAGAACCTCAGCCTTCTCCAAATCCTGTGTAGCCAGTTCACCCGATAGCTTCCGGAGGTGGCCTACATTTGTCCTGGGTTCAGCAGTTGCAGTCAGTTTTTCTTCTCTTTAGTAGCTGTGTTTTGAC
>NDXB01010957.1:0-41202 GCA_002631895.1 Agapornis roseicollis | reverse complement strand
GCTTTGCACAAGTCCAGGTAGATGATGTCAACTGCTCTACCCCTGTCCGTCAGTTCTGTAGCCACATCACAGAAGGCCACCAAATTGGTCAGGCAGGATTTCCACCTAGTGAAGCCATGCTGGCTGCCACCAAGCACCTTGTTGTTTTTCATGTGCCTTAGCATGCCTTCCAGGAGAATCTGCTCCAAGATTTTGCCAGGCACAGAGATGAGACTGACTGGTCTGTAATTCCCCTTCTTGAAAATGGGGGTTATATTTCCTTTTTTCCAGTCATCGGAAACTTCACCTGACTGCCATGATTTTTCAAATATGATGATCAGTGGATTAGCAACTTCATTCGCCTGCTCCTTCAGGACGTGCAGATGGATTTCATTCAGGTCCCATGGATTTCGTAGATATTTTGCTAATTTATTGTAAAACACTCCCCTGAAGTAATACTCTTTTATTCCTTGTTAACTTTGCATCCAGCTTTACACAATTAATTAGGGAAATTTTCAAAGACATACATTTTAAACCACTTAATTAATAAGGAATGAACATTTAATGGCTATTCGTCTCAGACTATTTAATTTCATAAGAGAATTTGCAAGAAAAAAGGAAGAAAAATCAATTTAGCATATAACAAATTGCAACAGAAAACAGAAATGTCTGAGGTGAATATCGTATCTGTTTAGCATTTGACTGTATGAGAGCATTACTATCAGATCTCAGGGTATTGCACATTTTTGATCATGGTGACAGAACTCATTAGTCCCAAGGAACTTCCCATCTCAGTCAAACAAACTGATATATCCACCACATCCCAGGATGTCAAAGCTTCCATCCCACCTCCTGAAAACTAAATCCAGAAAAAAAAAAAGAACACAGATTTGTCATTTGCCCCAGATCCTAGAAAAGGCTCCTGAGGTTTGAGACCCCTGCTGAGCACAAGTGCCACCAACTGGCATTCAGCTCAGCATTGTACTGGTCCAGGAGGCTGAAGGCACCCATCATGGTACTGCAGGAGAAAGAAGACCCTATTCAGAAGGAAACAGGGCATCATGGTGTCCTTAACTAGAAAAATTATCGAGTCCTCATCTTAACACCCAGCTGAGCAATGTAATTTCATGCAGAACGCACTTACTTGAACTGAATCTTTCTATTATGGAAAAAAAAAAAAATCATGCAACAGCAGCAGCCCATCAGTTTTGTTTTGTCACACTGATATCTCCATCATCTAAAAGCAAAATACCTTCTTATGTCAGTGGAAGGCTTAAATGCCAAATGACGGGAACATGCCCTTCTAAGTTACTGAAACATTTTTTGTTATTTCGTTCCCTGAGGTATCTGCCACTAATAAGAAGAGACAAAGCCGAAGACAGAATAAGTTAGTAAAGAGCACTGAAATACTTCTTATAAGTAAGACCTAAGAAAATATCAGAGCTGCTTTTACACTAAGCTTTGTAAAGACCATAAAAGAAACTGCCCCTCTTTGAAGACATTTCAAATTTAAGCTCTGCTTCTAAAATAAAATTACTCTGGTACATAAAAAACATCAGGCTTTGTTGCTGCTTTGTTGTTTCATTTTAAGAACTTGGAGTCTGATAAGATCTAAGTATAAGCATTCAAAAAAACATTAAATTTGAAAAAAGGCTTTGTTCATCAGTACTGGCAAGACTGATTTTTGCGAAGATGAAATGAGACTCCAATGTATATAGCATTTCAAAATAAATACCAGCGGGTAGCATTACCATGATTTTGCCAGCCATCTCCATGATTCATGCCCATATGATGGTTTAGCTACCTATATGCTTTTGCCAAGGCATTTGGAATATAGGCTTGCTGATACTAAGCATTATGGTTTTTTTCCTTAAGCTGTTCCTGATTAAGCCTACCACAGTAATTTGAATCAATACAGTAAGTCTAAATGAATAAGCAACAGGATTTAGATGAACTTTAAGGTACCTTCCAACCTAAACCATCTCCACAGAACTGGGCCTCTTCTGCAGTTCATCTAGAAAGGTATTTACAACAAATACCGCTATTCCACATTAGGAATTGTGGGGTCTGGGGTTTGTTTTCTTTTTTTTAAAACAAAGAGATAACCTTTTGTCAAAAAGAAGGGAGAGGGGGAAATAATAAGGAAAGCTTTTTGGCTTTCAGAGGGTAAATCTGAACACAAAGCCTAAGAAACTCTAAGGAGTAAGAAATAAATACTACATTGGCCATAAGCCAGCAAGACTGGCTGGATAAGTGAGCAGACAGGGGTAAACAACAAAATGTTCCTCAGCAAATCCCTGAGCCTATCCCAATAAATTTTAGTCTGGCCAGCAGCAGTATCTCTGCCAAAGAGGCAGGATGCCTCTGCATTTTCTGTTCCAGCCAGGATAGGATTTAACCCTAAACATGTAAAACAATCATTTGAACTCTAAAATTTATGTAACCACTTATGACTAACTCCTCATTATATCAGAAGTTATAGTATAAGCAATTATCTCTCTAGTTTGGGGTTTAAATTAATGTGAGTCATTCTCCTTCCATTTAAAACCTCATTTTCCACATGTACAACACTTCCAACCAGCTTTGGAAGGGAAGTATCAAAGGGGCTAATTCCCCCTGTTTTAATTTAACTGAAGAAAAAAGAGTTACAAAAAGAACATATTTGAATCATTATGGGGTGTCTGAGCCCTCATAAGGAAATCAGAAAGCAATGGCAAGTCTACGGGTGCATAAAAAATTCAGTGTCTCTTACTGGATTTTAATGAGGCATTTTTGTTTTAACTAAAGAGAGGGCAGGGGAAGAGGAAAATATTTCTGCCTCACCATACTAAACATAGCATGGATCAAGATTTGCTCTCTTCTCTGATCCCTATTATGCTCCTGAAATTGTTCACAAAATGAATCATAATTGATGTGTTTGTCAAAATCCCCTTCCTCCAAGCACCATAATAATTCCCTGCAGCTAAATACCACGGGACTTCTGTAAGAAAAGAAACTCTCAGAACCATCCAAAAAGCAGCAGCTTTCTTGGCACTGCCATTCTGTTTCAACAAAATTATCTAATCTATATGCTAAATTATTCCCACGTTTAGAACTGCACCATCTTGTGCTGCCATTCCTGCACTGCCCCAGCACAGCCAGTATTTGCTTTGGGACATTTTGTAAGGCACCAGGCAGGGATGCGAGGGATGGTATGTTCAAATCATGGGTGTGCTTTCTGGATTTGACCCACCAGGTGTGTATTGCAGCATTCCTTTACTGCATGTTTTACAGCCTCAGGTGGCTGCAGACAGAGCACTGTGATGCCTCCCATCAGCTGCACATGCCTCTAATTCTCTCCTAACCTGCGCCATAAATATACTCCTTGGAACATAGATCAATTAATTATTCAAATATTTCAGTTGACCTTTACATATGGAAATCTCCTCAGCTTCCTATGACTACAAGAAGGATTTCTCTTCCTCTGAAGTCCAGGCCACATCTGATCATACGGCAGATGCCAATATTTAGCAAACAGTTGCCTTAAAGATACTGTGTAAGCTCTGATTTTGCTTGGCAAATTATGTAGTCAGATAAATAAATAAATTTTATTATGATGAACATGAGAAAAACATCTCTCTCTTATTTATGTCTGCTTAACTTACCTACATATTTTACTACATTCACTACATGTTCTAGACCAGCTTTAGAAGTATGAATTTCCATGAATAAGAAATTTATACCTGTGTGTATTTTGGCTCCCTTTCTGTATATCTGCTCCCATATTAGAAAAGCATAAGGATTTACAGTTAAGAATATGTGCATACACAAATATCAAATCTTGCTTCTTAGTTTCAACTTTAGAATTCTCTTCACAGACAAATTTTGAATGCTCCAAAATAAGCCATGAAAATTATCAAAGTGAATTGTGAACAAATATTTGAGAACATTTGAGAAATTTGAGAGCAGGGATTTGCCGTACTGGTTTGGCTCCATATTTGATGGGAATGATTTGAGTTCATTAGAAGACTATTAAAATGCCTCCCTCTTTTGCATTAAAAATAGAAATTCTCTGAAAAATTACTTAAAGTGGAATGCATTTGATTCCATCCCAAGAGATATTTTGTTTTGAGGAAAGCCAGATGCATAAATACTTGTGCTCTTTATGCACATAAGTAGGTAAAGATGTGTATAATGTATAATTTAGAAGTCACCTCCCTAAAAAAAGCACTGCTGAAAGATGACAGTAGAGCAGAGAGCTCACTATACCAGAGCTCACTGGTCCCTTTCTGGTCTGGAATGGGAGGGAACCCCTAGCAAATCGCTGTTGTAGCAAGGCAGTTGTTTTATGGGGAATCCAGAAAGGCAGACTGCCAGCTGGCCAGCAGCCAGCACAGAGGTAAGCAATTGCTGTCAAGAGCAGCAGCAGCCACTGAATGCCAACCTGTGCTAAAATAACAAGAACTAGTAACAGAGACAGTTACTGGTGGTGCTGCCACTTCCAAAAATTTCTACGTAAAACTATTCCAGGTTTTGGATTAAAAGTTTTAATTTTTAATGTTTTATATTTCAGTTCTAGATTTGAATCAAAATAAGCAGATTACACACACTTATCTCACACACAAAAATCTCAAAAAAAAATCCTCCAATTAAAAAAATAATTTGCCATTAAAAGACAATTTTGACAGAAAAAGTTGTCCCATCCCACCCTGGTTCATGCATAGCAAACATGAATTTTTAAAATCCTACAACACCTAAAGGATGAAGAAAATTTCCCTTTGCATTGCTCATTCAGTTTGGTACCCGGGATGTGGACACCAGCTCTCTAGAAACTCCACCAGGTTTGAGCAGTGCAATGTACAACAGTGCTGTTACATTTGAAAACACAATGATCAGATGAACACATTGAATGAATGACACTAACACATTACAAAGATGACAGAAGTAAAAATTGCAGGAGAAGCAAACACTATGAATGCTATATTTAGATCTCGCTATGATTTGGAGTAGCTCAGCACACCTCTGTGAAATTATTTCTGTCAGCATTCTTAAAATATTACTGCTAACCCATGAAAATATTCCTTATTGATTTTGACAGGTATATATATTTGAATCTTACCCACAGATGATCTGTCAGTGACTGATGTGTTAAACTTTTCCAAGCCATTTTTTTCCTGTGGGGGAAGCTCTCTGCATGGCTCAATTCTCACTGTAGCTTGAAAGACTTCATATTGTCAAAGGTTTCTTTCCTAAGAAATATTCACAAATTTAATATCTAAAAAGGTAGCTAAGTAATCCATGATTGACATTTATACACACACATTCATATGCAATGTATTAACTCAGTGTTTATAGCTCTGCATGCAATTAAGAGCACTGCAATTAAGTTCTGGCATAATACTACATTTCAAAAGGCCAACAAAAGGATGGATGTAAAATAAACCAGCAGAAACAAGTCCTTTATTATTGCATTTTCTCTTAGTGCCTGCATCTTTGAAGAAGGACTCACAAGCACTGGGAATGAGCTGAGCCTGTGAGATGTTCAGGAATTAGGTACTTAATCACAGTCATGCTGGGGACATTCAGACTCAAAATTCAGTACCAAAACTTCAGTAACAAAAAGTAAGGCATGAATAATTTGCTCCATTGTCAAACACCATACCCAAACTAGATGACAAAAAGATGGTGATTTGCAAAGTGATTGGCTACTTAATTCTGCATACTGCTTAATGCAGTTTTATTTCTGGAGAAGAATCCAGCTACAAGTGCTGGTGTTGTCAGAAACATCTGTAATTAGAAAGACTACCGAACATCATAGCAGCATGGATGACCTCCTCTTAGAAAGATGCTGTCAGGTCCATCTGTACAATACTTACCCCTCCAGTTACAGGGATGGCATATGCTTTTAAAAATATATTTCCCCCTGAGTGCCCATGCAGGGTTAGTGACCTTGCACCTCATCCGAACAGGCTAAAGGATTGCTGTTGCAGTTGGTTGTAAAGTTTCCAACAAAACAGCTATCCAGAAAAAAAAAATAAAGCCAGTCTGTATAAATTAATTCCTATTTTGCAACATGTCAGCTTTTATTTACCAGGGGAAGTTTTTGCTTTCCGAGGGATTTCTGGTAAAAAGCGCACAGCACATTTTACCCCAGGCCCCCATGGTGTCTGTACTCATACAGCACCATCCCCCTGACCCATTTCAGACCCCAGGTCTTCTCACATGTCTGGGTAGCTTTTAAAGCACTTGGGAAGGGAACACAGACTTTAGGAGATTGCTTGTTTTCACACTTTCTAAACATGTAAATATGGTATAAAGCCAGGCTGGATGTGGTTCTGAGCAACCTCATCTAGTTGAAGATGTCCTTGCTCATTGCAGGGGGGTTGGACTAAGTGACCTTCAAAGAACCCTTCCAATCCAGACCATTCTGTGATTCTATTATTCTATGATTCTATGATTGCTAATGACATTTCCTGATGAATTCAGTGTAGCTAACCAGGAGAAGGGTTGCATGCATTATAGATGCCACAACTGCAAGGCAACAGTTGAGCAAGGATTTTCAGGAACACTGTTCTGAACTTAGGACAACACATAGTACTCTTTGACAGGTATTTTACTACATTGGTGTGTCTCACCACCCTCACAGGAAAGAATTTCTTCCTTAGATCTAACCTATATCTACCCTCTTTCACTTTAAAGCCATTCCACCTTGTCCCATCCCTACAGACCCTTGCAAAAGGTCACTCTTCAGATTTCTTGTCAGCCCTTTTAGGTACTGAAAGGCTGCTCTAAGGTTTCAACAGAATCTTCACTTCTGCTCTTTGAGCCTGTCTTCACAGGAGGGGTGCTTCAGCCCTCTGATCATCTTCATGGCCTCCTCTGGACTCATTCCAACAGGTCCACATCCTTCTTATGCTGGGGGTTCCAGAACTCAACTCAGTACTGCAGGTGAGGGTCTCACGAGAGGAAAGTAGAAGGGGAGAATCACTTCCTCAACTTGCTGGTCATGCTGTTTTTGACGCAGCCCAGTATACAGTCGGCTTTCTGGTCTACAAGTGCATACTGCAGGCTCATGCTGAGTTCAATAGTCCTGATCTTTTTACTCGCTCACTAATGTAAGCTGCAAAAGGCACAAGACAGATATCAGACTAAATAGTACTAGCTGTTTGCAGTATTTTTATCTTAGTTGTATGACATCTTGTCTCAAATTACTTAATGAACATAACACACATAACATAAGCACAGGAAAGTCCCCATGTCACTATCCATCACAGTACTCTATTGCATAAAGCTATCAGAAAGAAAAGTAAATGTGACTGTGCAAAATACTCTTCACTTTGGAAATATTGTTTCCCTGATATCACCACTTTTCAAGTTGGCAACAGTCTCCTGAACTGAGTCCTAATTTATTCATGAGCATTATACAGCACTTTCCGTAAAGCAGTTGTTAACTACCAGTTATTCTACCTTTTAAAGGTAAGAAAACCATTCTATTAGCCAATACAGGTTTTGTTAGTATCATCTGCACTACAAGTGATTAAATTCATTGTTTACCAGGGTGGCATGTGCTGATTAGCTAAATTATGCTTCAGAAAAAGATCATTCTGGATACTCAAAGTTTTATGAGAGGTAGATTATCTGGCTTGTCAATCACTCCAGAACAGTGCATATCTGTTGTATCTTATCCTTGCATAGTAATCAGAAACCTATTTCTGAAAAACTTCTAAGGAGCCTAGAGTGATTAAGAGTTAAAAGGCTGGTGTGTGATGCAGAAACACTTACAAATGAGCATAACACTTAATGCTTGCTATTTGCTTGTGGCAGTTTAGCATAGAGACTTGAAATGTGTTTGCTATCCAATTAATGTTTGTTTCTGTCTTTTGGTATTGCATTAAATCAGGTAAGTGAATGAAAATTGCTGATGGTTTACTATTATTCTGGCTATTTTGATACTAAGCATATTTAGCATGGATTTATAGCATGTTTATTCAAACACAGTTTGTGTTTATATATACACACATATGCACATTAGGCATAATGATCTATGAAATGAGGGTTGAATAAGGCCATCTCTTGGACTATAATTTTACAGTCTCAAAAAATCGATTTGAAATTGCTTGCCTGAATCTATGCAGCACTCCTTTCACCAAACTGTATCCAAAGGTTGTATCTCATCATGTGTTAAGCCTGTGTAAATGGCAAGTGACAGTCTAGTGGTTCAAAGGCAGTTTCCTTCTCCTTTTCTATCTCCAGGTAAAATGGTGACAAGTCTCCCTGTTGATATTAAACCAGCAGAATATAGTTATATATAAAATATTTAAAATTAATGAGAAAAATTAAAATGTCATTTTAAACAAAATACAGCTTGAAGCATCATTATGCTGCATGAATTGTGCTGCATGCAGGTTAGCTGTTCTGCAGGTGCTTCCCCCGCACTAGTCATGGCATGGGAGAGGCACCACCGCAGCACAGTTTAACTCCTGCCTTCAGGAAGCTGTGTGCAGCAAGGATTTGCTCATCCTGCTCAGCATAAACTCAGCAAGCGTTGAAGCTTGTGCTCTGACTAATTGTACCTCCAGCATTCAGGTAGCCCTGTAGCAGGACCCTGGACCTTCAGCTGTGAATCTGACATGGTGGTTCTGCAGTGCAGGAGCTTGTGTAGCATGTCCATGCCCTAGTTTCTTTTCACATGCTCAGACAAAGCAACAAAAGGCACTTCCCTGAGTTCAAGAGTACACTCAAACTGCCCAGTGGCTTTGCTTTTGCACAATGCCTCTAATACAGCAAGACTGTATCCCCTAATACAGCATTGTTCCCATAACATAGCAGTACTGCTCTTCCAGACACACTCATGAACTCTTTCAGGACACAGAGGTAATTTCTATTATCCCTAGTTGCATTTGAGACTATTTCCAAACTGTGTTTGTGGCTGTAGCATTACTGCCCTACTCCGCACAGTACTCTAAAGCTTCTTTAATATCATTCTAACTATCTTTGATATAAATACAGCAGTGTCAGGCAGGAAGGCAAATCGAAGGCTCTGGGCAGCACCATTCTCATTTTACTCCTCATCACACAGCACACCTAGCCTTGCTGGCAATAAGTTTGTTCAAAAAGAAAAAGACCTAAATATTTTTGATAATACTTGTTAAAAATACCACATATAACTCCAGTCACATGTCTCAGTCACCCAGATGGTATAAATACTCTAAAAGAGTTACAAAAAAAGCTAGTCCATAGCCAATGAAAAAACTGTTCTGGAGGCAACAGCTCTAAATCTAAGAAAAATGCTCTTTCTTTTGCTATTTCAGTATTTTAACTTTAAAAACCAAAAATAAGTGAATGCAATGTAAAAAGTCCTTATGGAGATTAGCTTTTAAGAAAAACCTGACTAATCCCTATACGCATTTCTACATGCTTTTGAGCTTGAGGTTTCATCAGTGGTGAATTTAGTGTGCAGATTATGATCGGAAAAGGCTGGTTTGCATAGACTAAAACTATAAACTCAGAAGTGAAATCCTCCTTTTTCCCATTTTGCTTGTCTCCTGGTTTCAGCTGAAATAGTTGGGTTTTTTCTTAGTAGCTGGTACAGTGCTGTGCTTTGGCTTTAGTGTGAAAATAATTCTGATAATACACCATTTTAGTTGGTGCTAAGTACTGCTTATCCTAAAACAAAGACTTTTCAGTCTCTCATACTCTGCCAGTGAAGAGTGAAGAAGCCAGGAGGGAGCAGAGCTAGGACAGCTGATATGAACTCACCAAAGTGATATTCCATACGACAGCATGTCATGAAACTGGGAGCTAGGAGGGACTGATCACTGCTTCGGGATGGTCTGGGTCTCAGTCAGCAGACATTGAGCAATTGTATTGTGCATCACTTTTCTTTCTTAGGTTTTATTCCTTTTTCTCTTTTTGTTGTCTCCCTGTTCATTACTATGATTTTTATTATATTTTATTTCAGTTATTAAATAGTTCTTATTTCAACACCATGGGTTTTAGTTCTACCCTTTTTAGATTCTTCTCCACACAGTGACTATGTGGTAATGAGTTGCTGGCTGGGGTTAAACCAATTTGCACAGTGTTTGAATTCTTCTACAAAACATAAGCAAGCTTAACTTGAACAGAACTTTTATCATTAAAAAATTAACACTGACTGTCATTACTGTTCCTACTGATCTAGATGGTTTCTGATCACATTTCCTGCAATATCTTTGTTGAGTCATGGGATTTGCTTCATTTAGGCATGATGCATAACTTATCGCTTTGCTGTTACCTGAATTCTTCCTTTGTCCATTAAACACAAAAGAAAACAAATGAAGCTGTGTTACTTTCTATTGATTGTAATGATGAAAAAACATTTTGAACAATAACTATCAACCTATCATAAACTTAAAGAAACAGAGGGTTTAAAAAGAGTATTACACTTTCTTCAGTTTCTGCAATATCTGACTAGAACTAAAATATTAAAATGTGAGAAGATCAATTATTGAACCACGTTCTTTATTCCCTGACACTTTTTGTCAGTTAAGCCAAGATTCAGCTTCTCAGGCTTCCTACAGTATATTTTATTATAGTAATTTTTCTTTTCACATTTTTCCTCTGAGTTTGCCAGGTTTCTTATAACTCCTAGATCCAACTCTAACTATTCCATGATTCTATGGTCACAGAGGTAGACTGCTTCATAAGGCTCTGTAATGTAATAACACCATTTTATAAAAGCTTTGCAAGACAGAGTTTTCTCCATGATCTTCTGCTTCAGGGATATATGGGATTTTCCTCAGGCAGACTTTTTCCCTTTCCCTTCACAAAACAAGACATTCATGCTATTTCTCACATCTAGACAAAAAAAAACCCTTATTAACTCTTTACTCTCATTGGAGAAGTCCCTTCCCACTGGTCAGTGCTATTTATACAAGGGTATACAAGATGCAGCAGGTTCAGGCAAATACTGAGAAAAATAATTAACAAATGGAAGCTTTCTCACAAGACTTATCACAGACTGTTTCTGTCACTTCTCTGGCAATATCTACATGATGAAAGTGGCATTTGCCTTTCTGCACAGGTAACTTGCAGCAGAAATGTGTTTGTATTCTGGTAAGTACCAACCCAGCTCTTGGTTAGCTATATGCACAAGCTTAGCTGAAAGGCTGAAGTGCCAGTTCTCAAAGCTATTTAAGCATCCATATCTCACCCTAAACATAGTTTCTGGCCTGGGTTTAAATCATTTTTAAATGCTTGATACATTGTACAAACAGGTTATCTGTTTTCAGAAACCACTGCAAAAATTTCACTTGTTAGAAGCTATAATCTATGGGCTCTTCATAATTCCTTGAATATGTTGTTTGTAAGCTGTTCACTGCGATCTTGGAGAGAAACTATTTCAGGAAATTATTTTTCTTTTTCTTTTCTATTTTTTTTTCCCCTAAAGTTGCTTGCTAGAATATAATTCAACAAGAAATTGCAAGCTACTAGCCAGGTAATTCAATAAATAAGAAATGGGTAGCTGCCATGCAGCCTCTGTCTTCCAGGCTGAGTGATCACCCAATGCTGCAACACATTTCAGGGACATATTCATTTACCCTCCTGTACAAGTCCTTTTATCTGTCTGTTCTCTGCAGTGTCTGAACACTTTCCTGTAACACATTAAACAATATGAATATTATACATCACCTCTATGGTTCTCTTTTTCATGTTCATGTGGGTGATGAGAGAAATATATTAATGTTAATGATCACTTTAAACTTTCTTAGTACTTGCCCTGCTTCCAGCTTTTCAGAGCAGGGCTTCTTTTTCACTGGTTAGACCACTTGGGCTTAAAGCTCATTCTGGATTTAAAATGTATTACAGTGACAACCCTTGAATTTTAAGGGACCATTATTAATGGATTTAGTAACATCTCTAAAGCAGCATAAATATGGTGTGCCTGTAGGTCCTGTGAGGCACTCATGGACTTTTCAAGCTGGTGGGCACCCCAAGGTGAAGCACAGCACAGCACGGCTGCCTTGCTGACCCCAGCACTGTGCTAGGGATGATTTCCAGAGCCTGTCTGTGTCCATTGGTGCCCCATCCTGTGGTGCTCACGTGTGACCCTTCCTGATAATTTATTATCAATGTTAAAAGGGCCATCAGCAGCATGGGAAACTCAGTGACCGTGGGTCTCTCCGAGGTTTCCATGTGCTGTATCCTGGCTGTTCCTTGAGAGGAATCAGTTTGTTATCTGATTTCTAGCAGTTATCGCTGATTTCTCCTGACAGTGCACTGATATTTCATCATTCATCGCAGTTTATATTCAGTGTTACCATATATGAAACACTCCAATAACATTTTCATACAAAAGGTGTTACACACAGATGGTTCAGGCAATTATGGTACATTCTGGTACAACTTGCTCCAAGACAGAAAGTCTTAAGGCAGTTTTTCAAACCTAGTGACTTTGACAACATTCCCAGTTTCTCTTGGTACAAGAGGCAGCTGGAGTGCCTGCAGCATCCTATGCAAGCAGGGATGGTCCAGGGCCAGAGCTTGCCCAACCACCCAGATGAGGGTTAGGACCACACAATGCACCTGCTTTGAAATGCTCCTGCTTTGAAATCCCAGTGCACGAGAGCACAGCCAGCCCACAGGCACTCCTTTAACAGACAGCAGTGGGGCACTTGCTGAGACTCACCAACCCAATCTCTCTCTCCAGTCTCCATTCGGCATTACTCTTCTAGCTGTACCAGAACCTGGAGACATCTGCTCCTGTAAACTACTGATCCTTCTTCAGAAATAATTTTTGAAAAGCTGCATCATGATGCAAAAAAAAATTACCACATTTGTACTTATCTTTCTGCTAACATGGTTTCCAGTTGTTTGTGGGCCTTGTTTAACATCATCTTTTCAATTTAAATGTTCTTACTCTGAGATAAGAAAAACAATTCACTGACTTGCATTTCTTTTATCTGTTCTAATTAGTTTTCTAATTAATTCATAACTCCAAAAGCCTTCATTTATTTCATGTTTCAATTTAACTTCTGAGCTGCCATAATCAGATCAGCAACCAAACCGATCTTGAAAATATTTCTTCTCACAGGAATCTGAGAAAACTTACACAAAATTGCCTCTGTGAATCTAATAAGCTTACAGCTTCTGCTTTGTTCTCCCCAGTCTAATTTTCAAGTTTGTGAGCATCCCACTCAAATCTGATGTGAACTTACCCATACAGGAATGACTCTTTCTCCCAGTAACAGCTCTGTTATTATTATTTACTGGTGTTACAGTGCTTGGAAAGGAATCAAAGGTGTAGGGAACTGGGTTACACTGAGCCACACAATGCCTCCAAGGCATAGCTACACAGGGGCACTCAGACCTCCTGTTTCCTGCAATATTGCTCTCCCTGCAGTGCCAACCCATACCACTCCTCAGAGGTGACAAGTGACATTTCACTGGTGTATTTGGAAAACAGTCCATTAAAAAGTACAGACAAGAAAAGTGTAGATCAAAAAGGATGTGATCGAGCAGAAGCAGATAGCAGGGAGTTGTAACCTTCTCCAAAGTTTCACTGCATTGCTCTGATTCAGGAAAAAAAACCTTGGGAAAGCACTTGCATATGTGCTTGTCTTTGTGCTGAGTCCCACTGAAGATGCTGAAAGATAATCATTCTCAGGAACATCTTGAATAAAACCAGACTTAGTATGAGGAAAATGTAACTGAAAAAGTAGAAAGTCATTGTCATAGCAGATTTACAGAAAATCATGACACTGTCTGAGCCTATCACACAGCAACACTAAGACTTCTTATCCAGCTAATACTCTCATTCTTGCCAGTTTTGCCCTAGAATTGAAGAAATTCTACATTTCCTTCAGCATCCCTTCTAATCTTTCTGCTATCAAGCTTGGCAGATAACCAGAGCTTTCTCCCCAGTGGTTTCCCCCAGTGGTAGTATTTGTAACAGTTTTCTAAAAAATCTAATAAATATGGCATCATTTTTATGCTCTTTTTTAAGTATGACCTGACACCATAAAAGACTCATTCAAAACAACCCAAACAAAACAATGGTTCACATCACATTCACAGGCTCTATACCTTAGAATACTTTTTTTAAAAATGAAATAGCATGCTGTTTTCTTTCCTATGTGTGTGAAGAGACAGGGAAATGTTAAGAAATGTCACAGAGAACTTTTTTATTTACATAGACACACATGAAGAAGCAATTGAGAGAATCACATTATAATGACTTTAACACAGGTATTGCAGATGCAAATTTTTAAATTCTTTAAACACATCAAAACCATGAAAGTTTTAAAATTTAACTAAACATTTACCTCCCTACCCACAGAAAACCCCATAGTGTCTGCAAGGTTTATTGCATTAACTTGCAAGGTTAATGCAATGATTAAAATATGGACACATATAGAAAGAAAAGAAGAATGCTTATAGTGACATGTTCTACTGCTACACTAAGGACAAGTTTAGTTGCCTAACAGCTACAGTATGGGAGCTTTACCAAGGCTCAAAGGTTCCTGCATGCAGATGAATAAAGCTTGAAGAAGACAGCTACAAAAAATAATTTAGAGTAAATATAAATAGCCATGTATTTGTGTAACATTGAAGTTTCCCTTGCTTTAACAATAATTCAGAAGATATCTAAATGGCATGACATGGCAATTCAGTTTAAATTAAGTCACCCTCATTAATCAATATTCACTTATTTTTATAGCAAGTAATATAACAGTGTTGTCAACATTTCACCTTTAAAAAAGGATTAACAACAGTAAAAACAGCTCTCATGATGAGAGGAAATTAAATGTGTTCATTCTTGCTAAAGAATAAATGTATTGCTCCTACCATGTTATTATATTAGCTTTCAGTGAATTCATAGTATTTACATGTTTGCACATTAAACATTTATACTCATGAACTGCGGGCTCAGTGCTGAAACTGTTAATTGTGCAACTGCATAAAAAATAAATAAACTAACAGGAAGATTTTCTTCTGTACATGTTATCATGCAAAACACTGCAGCAGCTGACGGTACCCAGATTCGGATGTCTGTGTGGGCTGAGTGGGAAATAATTTTCCATTAATTTCCAGATAACTCCTGGATGCCATGAGTGGCATGCTCTTCAATGTCATGCTTTTCTTGTTCACTTTATTTTTTTCTTTTTGACAACTGAGACCCACTCAGAATTCATCTGCTTATAAAAGCAACCTTAAAAACATGTCAGAGAAGGGGACAAAGTGGCACCTGGCGTGCTGTAGTGCACAGGCATCTCAGAATGCTCTGTGTCTGTCCCCTCAAAAAAAATGCGATTTGGCTGTAGCAAAGGTGTGAATACATACCAGCATCTCAGTTCTTCTCCAGCATACAGTACCACCAAGCATGGGTACAAAAGTGAGGCCTTCTGGGCTTGGCATCCAGAAATACTCTCACACAGCAACCTATAGTCCAGCTAGATTTGGATACAATTCCAACATCCCAAGATGCCATTCAGACAACCCCAGATATACCTATGTGCTGCATATGCAACATGCAGGGACTGTGCACCATCATCTACCCATCCATCCATCCACACAACCCATTTCTGCTGTCAGGAGAACAAAAGAAAAGACAGAAATCAAACCTGCAAGCAGGGCAGTTCGAGGTCTTTAATCTATTTGCAGTTGTCTCCTGCTGTGCAGTTTGTGCATCACCTGGGTGCAGCAGCTGCAGATGTACCTTTGCAGAAGGTAGCTTTGGGCAATTTTTTTCTTCACAAGGGCTATTTATTATACAGCTCCTAAACCACCACTTTACTTGAATTTCACGTTGTACTAACATGCATAAAGTGAAAATTATGCAACAATGAAGAATCATTATCTGTAAAAGCTGCAGTTTCTACCTTTCCTCCTCCTTCTCCCATGTCCCACTCAGTACTGCCAGCCCAACAGCAAGAGTGACCCTGTGCAGTGGCATTGCTGGACATGATCCAAGGCAGCAAAAGCAGAGGAGCAGTGGAGCATTATGGGCCCAGACTGGGCACACTGGGTATGCAGGGCGATGCTATCCTCTGTAAAGCAATGTTTTACATATAATCCATCATGCAACAAACGACATGACAGTTTAGAGGATGTGTCACTTTTTAACACCATGTCCGCACATGCATTATCCTCTCTTACAAACACCCTCTGCCTGCAGTGTGGGTGTAAGGACATTAGCAGAGTTGGGACACTAAGGCATAGCACTCAGCTGCCTTGATGGTTTCCTAAGCATCTTGCTCAAAGGATTTAATACTTCTCATCATCTGCTTTTGCTACACATCCTTCTGTCTGACACGTAAATAATGAAAGTGTACTCTTCCAATTTTGGTATCTTGTACTGACAATCAGCTGCAGGGAAAACACAGTCAGTCAGTTTTTGACAGGAATGAAAGAGAAAGCAGACTAAATTTGACTGGTGCAGTAAGTTTCAAAGGCAATCCCATAAACTCTCCTCAGCAAGGCTGAAGTCTAACAATGCCAGCTGTCAGAGAAGCTTGCCCCTTTGCAGAAGTCGCTAGCTCCAGCAGCAGTTCCTGTAGTCCACTAAATCATATCTTTATCAGAAGAAAACCAGAGCATATAACAGCTCTAATAAGCGCATGACTGGCCATACATCCCTGTGTTTTAGGATTATGAGTGAGCCTAAAGTGAAAACCAGAAACATTCAGGCAGAAATAGTGCCATGTGACTGAGTCATGCCACAGCAGTCCCATGCATGGCCACCATGCCACCCACAGCCACACTCACTGAAACACCTGAGTGCCTGGGAACAGAGTGACACCTGGGACTGTTGCACCAGGGCTGGGAAACTCAGAGGGCTGGGGAAAAAGTCTGAAGGGTTTGGCAGCCTGAATAACATAGAGTGGAAATGCCCATTTGCCAAATCCACTGGGAGGCAACCAGTATTTCACTGGTTTTATATTTCTGAAGCTGAGATTAAGCTGACTCCACAACTAGATTTTCTGAGCTATGAAGATGGTTTTAATATTGATCCTTTTTGTATTCTCTTACATCAACTACTATTTACAACTGGATGGAAATCTTACAGTAATATTGCAAACAACAAATGGTTTGACAAACCTGAGATATTTTATTCACAGAGATGCTCCTTACACTGGAGGAAATAAGAACCCTTCACTAAGAACTTGGAAAATATTCATTATTTATACAACCAAAAGCCACTCTCAGGTCTCTCTCTGTTTATGTAGTACTCCATCAAAAGCTTTTACATTACTCCTGTAAGTATCACAGCCTGCTTTTTTGATAGTGAAATTTCACATCCTTATTGAAAATTTAGGCTTCCAGTAGCTTGCAACTCCTCTGCACTGGAATTTATTCACCACTGCTACATCTCTTACTGAATATTAAACCTATGCTGAAGTCAAAAAGCATTTGGTCTCACTCTGAAGTATTTAAACCCTTTCCCCAGGTCCCGTGTATAGTTACCTACATACCAGCAAAGAAGCAAGCTTGGTACTTTATTTTCACTCTGTGTACTTCTCACAGAATCGTTTATCACCACACAGGAAAATTTTTACCCCAGTGAAAATTTACACTGTGGGACTCCTGAAAGTGGGCGTTCAGGCTCCAGCACCTAAGACCTTAGCTGCATCAGTTAAGGAGAGCATGTACCATCATAACACTATCAAACACCAAGAATTTACCCAGCTTTGGGCACTTTGAGTAGAAATGTAACTGTCGATGACCCTATGTAATCTATGGATAAAGATCATTCCGCTGGAAGCACCTCTGTGTCTCCACTAACTACTCAGACATCCCAGTGCAATTACTTTCCTAGCCCGGATGTCTCAGGTGGGGCAAACCCACACCCATTCAGTGTAGTTTCAGCACTAAAATAGCCTAAATTACTACCATCTTACCTTCACATTCATCCTCTTCCTTTGTATTGCCACAGATATGCAGAAAACATCTCATACTTCCCATTCAGTCAACTTTTTATTGATATTTCTTGTCTCTGACCTTCCACGAACAAAAAGGAAAGTGACACAGGTTTCAAAATAACAATGGAAGGAATAAGTAGCTACAAATATTTTTCTTTATATATGAAAAGTAATGACAGCATAGAACACCAAAATAAGTCTTTGAGACATTTCCTAGCTGAAAGGAGAAATAAATTAAAATTTGCAATGAAAGTTTTATAGCAGTTAGTGATTTTATTTTGGAAAACCTGCTAGGAACAAAGTTAATGGCATAATAAGCTCTTTTTTGGGGGGGAGAAATTATTATATGGGGCTTTAAGGTTTGAAAATTTCTCATAAATCTAATCAGCCAGCTTGCAACTAATAACATTAAATTACTTCATGGCTTTCTACATGAGCACTGTCATGCTGTGTCAAAGCATACACCTTTGAACACCCAGATTTCACTTACAGGCGAGTTCACATCAGCTCCATGCACACAAAAGAAAGCATTTCTAAAAGTATTAAATAACTGTCAGCACAAGCTCAGGGGAAGGGATCAGAGGACATAAGATTTCTGTCAGAATGGATATTTTACTTTGGATTCCACCTGGCTTATCTTTCGTGTTTCATTTTAACTCTAAGAAAAAAGCAGGTAATTTGAGTCTGACATGTCCCAAATCAACACTCAAACAATCTAACTTATTCTGGTTTCATCTATTGTGCTTTTGATTCTTGAAGGGATGGAAATCTGTTTCAACTATTTTTCACCTGTGTGGATGACACTACAATTTTTAGCCACAGACCAAGTTCATATGAGGAATGAGGCAGTGCCAAAATGTCAAAGACAGGAGGTAGAGATGGCTTGGGTACTTTTGTTAATTTGAATCCAAGATGAAATAATGGAAGACAGGCCACAAAAAAAAAAAAAAAAAAAAAAAAAAAAAAAAAAAAAGAAAAAAAAAAAAAAAAAAAAAAAAAAAAAAAAAAAAAAAAAGAGTCTGTGGTTGAAATAAACATAAAAAGATAAGTGGGACAACCAGAATTCAAATACAAAATTCAAGAGGTCCATCTCCTTTATAACCCCTGCTTCAGAGTTTTGCTCTAAAATTGAACTCACCTAGAGTTTAATGGCAAAAGATGATGTGAAGATGAATCATTGGTTGGCAGCCTGAAGTGAAAATTCATAGCATCATTACACAGGAAAGGAGGCGGTGCAGTGCTGATTGAGGCTTAAAATCTATATTTGTCCATTATAATACTTTTTCAAAGTTATTACATATCCCTAAGAAAAATCAGTGTGTTACAGTGGCTTTATTTAAACCTCAGTGGAGTCTGAAGTTATTTGGATTTTGTCTTCGCGCAGTTTCATTTATTGCTCCTCTTGTCCCCCTAAGCAGACATGTAAGTCAAAATCCTGTTACAAAATCATAGCCTAGGAGCTCCTCAGGACAGAGCCTAATTCTGTCTGTCCACAGGAACTTGTACAATGTCCTTGGCCAAGGCATTTCACATCTTACCGCAATGTAAATCCTGCTGCAAGCATAAATTACATCACTTTTATCAAAAAATTTCTCACTTCAAAGGGAAACAGCAGTGGAACAGATCCACAGGGCTCATAAGCATTTATAAACTTCCTAAGAGCAAAACTCCTATGGTTCATCTTCTCAGCTAAAAAAAAAACCCTGAAGTTTTAACTTCTTTTTTTACACTGAAATACCATAATACCTGTGGACTACTCAAAGCCACAGTGAAGATAACTCAGGTATCCTGGTCACTCCACTGGAAGCAGCCTGCACTGCTGCAAAGAAGCCTGCTGCAGTCTCCAGAGAACGAGCAGCCCCCACAGGTGGCAGCTCCCTTTGCCCAGCATAGTGTTCCACACAATTGCCCTCTTGCAACCCAAACCCCACCACTGTCCAACAAAGTTACTCAGCCCTAAGTCTTAAGGCAGCAAATCACCACTGCAGGGACGTCATAAGGCAGCTCCAAAGGCAGATGACTAGGACCTGGGAAATTTGACTAATTATGGGTTTACTGTAAATGCTTGTAATTGGATAATTAATCAGGAGCGCTAATTCTCACCCCATCACTTTTGCAAAATGCAGCATGACTGTCCTATACAATGATGTTGCACACACATACTGTGAAAGGTGAGCTCCTTCAAGCACAGCCGGGCCACCACAGCAGTGATGTGTCAGGGCCAAATACAACAAAAGCAGGCAGAACACATAGCCCAGCACAATGGGTCCATGGTGCAGCACCACATACTGCCTTATCAGCTTTCCCATAGTTTTTGGTCTGGTCTTTTTGAAAAACAAGTAAAATTAGACTTTTAAAAAATCTTATTACAAGTAGAGTAATTTGATAGCAAACATGGTTGCATGCAGAACTCAGGGTACCTATTACTATAAAAGTGATGTGTGTAAGCGTCTATTTAATTAGTGCTGCCAGTGCAAATTGTTTTCGCTGTTAATGATGTGATAAAATGTTAAACAGCAGGTGGGAGCTCCATTACTAAATGCCCAGGAGGAAACCAGATGAAGGATGTTTTTTTTGTCTGCTGAGAATTGACCATTATTATAATTGAATAACCTTTTTTAAAAAGAGGTACTAAGCTAAATTTTCATGACCTTAATTGCTTCATATAACTTCACACATCACATGCTGTTGTTGCTCCTATCCTAGGTGTCACTTGATATTCATGACAGTCCATAAAGTTTATCATTTGCAATAATAGATGTCATTAATATACATTCTTTGAAGGCCTTTCTGTAATCATTGGCTAACCATATGGGACATAAAATCAATGATCTGAACAATGTCATTAATAATAAGTTAGGTGTGAATGAGTTTTTTCCCAAAACATGAATTCTGCAGGTTATTTAGTTTTGTTTAACACTGTAGAGAAACAATAACCTTGATATAAACCAAAATTTCCATATGACCTGACACAGTTATTTAACGTTAGCTCTGTTTTTAATCTAGCTAGAAAAAAAGTTGACATTATTTTCTGTACACCACACAAAACATTAGTCCCAGATAAAGTAAAACTTTCCAGTGGAAATGCTGAGGACAAAATCCGCTCTAGGTCTGAGAGAGGAGAGCAGTAAAATTTTGCCACTAAATTAATGGATAGTGCAGTGTTTTCTTTATTTCCTCCTTCTTTCTATAAAAATCTGCAGGACTTTGTGTCCTGTAGGCTGCTTTTTTGCATAAGGCACAAGCATCAAGTCACAGGGGAAACAATATAAAGGAAATCACATAATCTCCTCTTTTCTGTACTGTTTCTTTTAATAACTTTTTTCTTATAAATCACATCACGGGTAGGCTTTACTTATTGTCCATACTCTCACTTGGCTGGGAGGGAAGAGATCACTTCAGTCACAAGATTTAACTCCAGCTACTGATGGTGCAAGTAGATTCCTCCTGGGTCTCACAATGCTGGGGACAGTGCAGACACTTCCCAAAGCAGTACCAAAAGACAGCCCTGGACATCACACCTGCTAAACACCTCCTATGAACTGCCTGCCCTCAATTCTGAAACTTTTTCAGAGCTGGTTGTTTAAAGGCTGATTGGCTTTTTCAGCACTTGAAAACATGAACATCAGTAGTTTTTCTCCAGCTGAGAGAATGGATAGGCCCAAAAGACAGAGGTTCCCTGGCTAAATACTGCCCCAAGGCTTATAAAGGACCATAAGTGCTATTTTCTCTTGTGAACTTCGAGCCAAAGACCGTTGAGTCTTCCTGACTTTGTCATGCTGGTATTTTAGATTTAAGCTGATGAGGGCAGTGTATCACCAGTGCACTTAGAGCAAGCGGCATGCAGCAGACACTCAAAGGGCAGCACAGCTCCCAGCTCCTTGGGAAACTACAGCAGAGATACCTGAAGCTCACCCTGAGAAGCGGAAAGCAGTGGTTACAGAGCACAAGTCTGGGAGAGACCTTCTCCTGGAGACAAACCCTGAGGTGTGACCTGTCTGAAAGTGAGACTCCTCTGGGTGCCTTCATCCTCTGTCCGTGCCCACCCAAGGCTAGCCTCAGACCTGGGATGGGGTGGGGAGGAAGGTAAATGGAAAACTGTGACTGTGCCTTATCTTAACAAGGGTGCTTACACACCCCAGTCATGAATGCTGAGCACTCCTGGTATCATTTTATCCCCATCCTTATGCTACATGCAAATTCCAAGCTCTACTTGGTAGTGCATCTTCTTGTCTTGACTGAAAACTTCAAAAAATGACAACTTTATAAGACAGATGTTGCTGAAGACAAGATCTGACTGACATCTTTACAAATGAGGTGCTGTCAGGCAGAATGTATCTTGATTTGTGGATTTGAAAAGAAAATGTTTTAAATGTTTACTTACAAGCTCAGCAGTTTTGCTGCAAAGGAATTAAAAGATACTAACCTAGAAAATTTAATGCCATTTTATGAGAACTACTTTAAAGAACATTACCTTACTACATAAATAATACTTTGCTGTTTAAAACTGAATAATTACCAGTGGAAAAAGCAGCAATGTGGCTCTGAATGCCTGAAAAATCAGTGATGCCAATAACACAGATAAAGAGAGTGTGTCTGCTTTTGCTTTAAAGGAACGTACTCATAAGGCCCTTTTTTTTGGTTGGTCCAGAATGCTGGAATTTGTCCTGGTAAACTTCTCAGCAGAAAGTCTGCATTTCAAAACAGTTTCCAATGAAAGAAATGGTTGCTCACAGAAGTTGTCTGTCTCTATCCTCTGCTGCTCTGTTTATTAAATCATCATGGATACAAATTTCTTTTTGCAGTTTATGGTCCATTGACAGTATTATTTCTAAGCAATTTGATGCAGAATGAAATAGTTTACTATGTTAAGTGTCCCCCACAGGAAGGCACCTCACTGCAGCTTCTTGGTTTTCATGTGCATACCCAGAGCTGGACACTCACAAGCATAGGGTAAGAGAGAGAGCCTGCAGCTGCCATCATTTCCTTCAGTATGGGGAAGAGTTTCTGTTTTCATCAAAGATCAAGATAGCTTTGATCAGGCTCTTTTTATTTTGTATTACATTTTTTCATTGCTGCATGATCCCCTCTTCTTGCCTTGAACTGGACCACAGTGAGTTATCTCCCTGTTTTCAATCATCCATTCTTCGGGGAAAAAGAAAATGAGACAATCACACTACAGGGACCACAGCATCTTCTTTTATGAAAATATTCTGGATGCTTGTCAGTGAGACTGGGTTTTATTCTCATCTTTTAGTTAGAACCAGGGGAATATCTTCAGGAGACTGAACTGGCATTTGGGTGCCTGTCAAATTTGGCTTTCACTAAAACTCATTTCCTTGCAGTCTCCTTGAATTAATGCTGGTAATGGACACGACTGTCCTGGCTCACTCTGAAGTTCATTTCAGACCTCACAGAAACTGTATTCCTTCTTCAAAATATATTTGTTTTCATTCTAAATTTAATTATTTTAATTGCCAGCCACAAGAATTTGCTTTCATTACACTCACATAAAGCATAGCATTTTCCCCCTCCTACAATCACTAGCCAACTCGCATAAAAGAAAATACATTAAATTGATTTTCTTCCATAGGAAATACATCAAGGAAAGGAAAGGATTGATTTCCCTCCATAGGAAACAGGACATAAATGTTTTTAATCCAGCTGCTGTATTCGATTATCATGTACAGTATGAAAAACTGTGCCATAAAAATGAAATTAAATGCATAATAGCACAGAACTCTCTTCTCTTATGTTATCTTAAAGTATCCAGTCTTTTGGCAGAACACAACATCAACCTTTGAGCATTGCCTACACCCATCTATTCTCCAATGTCTTACAGTATTTATGCATCTTTCTGGAACACTTTTTTGAAAGGACCATATTTCATCATCTGTCTCTGATTTCAGTGAGCAATCTCTGAATGCAATAGTACTTACTAAATTTGAGTAAGAGTGGCAAATATCACACTGTGCTATGGCAGACTACACCCTTCAATCATATATCAATCCTATGAGGATTTATAATCAAGGAAATAATTCACAGCCAGCTTTAAAATCATCCATGCAGATTTTCATGGGTCAAAGATGTAATTACATCAAATTTTAATAAATTCTGTGGCCTGTATAAGGCAGAAAGAAGACAAAGCTAGAAATACCAGATCCAAGCACTGCAAAGTTTGCAACTCAACTGCTACATTAAAGCGTGGGCTAATCCCTAGTGAAAATACATTAGTCACTATATCCTTCTGAGGTCATTATCATGGACAAGCTGCTGCTGAACAGAAGGATTCTCCCATATTTTGCATTTGAAAAAATAATTTCCAATATCTCCTCTTTTCCATGCTGCAGGCAAGAGGGGAGAACACAGTTTTCTATGATCCAAATGCTTGTAGATGCTTAGTGTTATAAAGGGGACACTGACTGTCATTCATGCAGAAAAGATCCATGTCCCATCCCTCACTCTGGGTAGGCAACAGAATCCAGGAAAGTGCAGCAGGGAACTCTGCCACCAGTGCCCCCAGTAAGGGAAGGATATTGACTTGCTGCTAACCTTTTAATTTCTGAGCCTTCTACTGCCTTGAACATAACATTTACATTTCTCTCTCTTTTCAAGCCCATTTCCCCAGTTAACAAATGCTAGATCTTCTTTGATCTGTATTCAGTTAAAGCCAGGCAGATGCAATTCTTTTGGATGGCATTTTCTATATCTGTAAACAAAACATCAGCAAAAGATTGAATCTGTTCTATCTTCCAAACAGAGGGGGATACAGTTATTGATCTGGACATTAGACTGCCATCTTATTGAAAGAAAGACTGATTATCCTTGTATCTAAAATGGCAGAAAATATCAATAAGAAACTTCCTACACTTAGCATAAATGCGGCAGCTCCTATTTTAGGGATAGTGTGTTGGCCATTAGCAGAAAGATGACTTTCCTCACTGTTCTATAACAGTCGTTATCTGCTGTTAAAAACAGATGATCAGTTTTAGATCAATATTTCTGAAATAGAATACATGGAATGTCATAACTGAAACTGGAGATTAAAAGCAGCTTCTAGGGTCTTCTTTTTCATTGTTCAATAAAATATGCAACCCTAGTTTTTCTAATTGCCCTCTACCATCAGTGTACCAGAAGCAGCCACTGTCCATGTCTGATCTCTGTCTTCAGGTTTGATCTACCTGAGAAAGTTCCTTTGAGTGCTCTTTGAATGCTCTTCTTCCTTTGAAGTTGTGGACATTAAGATTTAAAACAAACAGAAAAGAAAAAAAGTCATACTTGCTTTAGCCATGTATTCATCATATCAAAACTGTGCAGATGACATGAAGATAAGGCCCCAGAAAGGGTAAAAGAAGCAGTCTTCTAGACACCTCTGCGAAGTCAATGAGAAATGTGGGTGGTTATTTGCTGTATACAAGAAACTGTTTCTGTGTGCAGCTGGTTTGTGCTCGCCATGTGAATTTGTTGCTCACAAAAATGCAGGTACCTGTGTAGGCTCTGCAAAGCTTTTCCTCACTCTTGTAGCTCCTACACTAGGTTTTTTACCTTTCTCAGAATTTCATTCATCTGCCATTCTAATATTTTTCTAAAAGAATTTGACTGCCTTTGTAATTTTTACCAAAGCTCAAACAGATTCCTTAACAGTCTTTATTAATAGTTATTCTAAGGATGGGAAGTCAAGAGTCTCCTGCAAGAGTACCATGCTGACTTGATGTTCATTTCTAGACAGAAAAGTAAACAAATCCACAAAAGGTATTCAGATAAATCCCCATAAACTAGAAGATTTCCATTTATCAGACAGTGTCCTAGAACCAATCTGCATGCCTTTGTGAGATGTGTTCCTGTCTGTACAACTGCATGGCAGAGCTATGGATATCCAGGAAAGGAGTGCAGGACACAACCACATAGCCTGTTATGAGCCATTCTAGATGTCCTTCTTGATGTCTTCAATGGCTTCCCAGAAAGTGTCCCCATCCTAGCCCTCGAGTTATCAATGGCTTTACATGAACAAGAGATCTCCCATAGCTTCAGGATTAAAGTTATGGTCAAAATCTGTTTAGCAGGTGAGAAGACATCCCTTGTCACAAGGGCTGCACAGGCCAGGGGCAGCACTCCCTCACACTGACTCAAGAAAGATATTGCAAGGCATAAAGCCTCTGTGCCAAACAGAGGCCAAGAATAAGGTTTCACCCATCCTTTTAGTGTACTTGACTCTAAAATATACTGGACAATACTTAAGGATTAAAGCACAAAATTACATGCTATGCAAAACCTAAGAAAACAATGAGCTGTTTAATAGTGAAATGCCACCGCATATTTGAGAACAATTCATAGTAAACCTGTCATGAGCTGCTGCCAGCTTATTTGTTTGATTCTATTAAGCTGTTACTGAGGCAAATGTCACCCTTATTCACTTGTTTTTCACATGTGGCGTTTTGCTACAAACTTTGACCAAACTCCCAGAAAAACAGATGAGGATAGCCAGCCACTGCTCATTTATAAATAAACACAAATTCAAGCAACTTAAAGCCATTAAGAAGAAAGATAAAGTTTGCTTTTTCTACCCTGGCTACTTATACTGCCTCTGTTAATTTCAAGAAATAACATTGCTACTTTATAGTTCAGAAGAGGTTGTAAATTAACTAGCACTGAACTGGATATATTCACAGTTACCATTTGCCATTGCCAACCACCTATAGATTTCCAATAAACAGGTCTCATTCATTGTGAAAATTAGATAATTGAAACTATCTATTTGCTTCAAGGCTCTGGTCTCAGGGGTTACACTTGCATGTTGCCATGACAAGTAGGTGACAGCAGCTGTAAATCACTTCCATGATACTATTTGCTCATTTTGTGTGTCAGTAATAAGAGTGCTTTATGCAATACTGAACGTTATCGATGGGCTTTTGCCAACAGCTCTTCTGCCTGAGGAACACGCCTTTTTCCCTATTACCAGGCCTATCTCAGTAGAACCATATAAAAAGGATAACAGAAAGGAATCCTGTCAAAACCAACAATCCCAATACACTCCATTAACTTTTCCATGTTGCAGATTGCTAACTATTGATAATTATGCAGACTCTGAAGCAAATACAATGGAGCAAGGAGAAATGTATAACAAACACTGCCCAACAAATTTGCACACAGCCATTTCCATTGAAGGATCATAGAATCATAGAACAGATAGGGTTGGAAAGGACCTTAAGGTCATCTAGTTTCAACCCCTCTGCCATGGGCAGGAAAACTTCACACTAAACCATGTCACCCAAGGCTCTGTCCAACTTGGCATTGAACACTGCCAGGGAAGGAACATTCACAACTTCCTTGGGCAACCCATTCCAGTGTCTCGCCACCCTAACAGGAAAGAACTTTTTCCTTATATCCAATCTGAACTTCAACTGTTTAAGTTTTAACTCATTACCCCTTGTCCTGTCACTACAGTCCCTACTGAAGAGTCCCTCTCAAGCATCCTTTTAAGCCCCCTTCAGATACTGGAAGGCTGCTATGAGGTCTCCATGCAGCCTTCTCTTCTCCAGACTGAACAGTCCCAACTTTCTCAGCCTATCTTCATACAGGAGGTGCTCCAGTCCCCTGATCACCCTCGTGGCCCTCCTCTGGACTTGTTCCAACAGCTCCATGTCCTTTTTAACTTGAGAACACCAGAACTGCACACAATACTCCAAGTGAGGTCTCACAAAAGCAGAGTAGAGGGGCAGGATCACCTCCTTTGACCTGCTGGTCATGCTCCTTTTGATGCAGCCCAGGATACAGAGTTCCATACTCTCCAGCCTACCCCTAACTTAAATAACAACTCCCCCTCTCTGCCTGCTGGACCTGTCATTTCTAAAGCGCCTGTAACTTTCCATTCCAACACTCCAGTCATAGGAGCCATCCCACCATGTTTCTGTGGTGCCATTATAGAGTAGATAATGTATCTATTGAAGTTTTAATTAAATTTTTTTGCCTTTCTGATTAGAATCTTAGGGTTGAAAATTAGTATTTTGTGTTAGATTGTGCAGTGAAGTACAAGAGGTAGAGCCAGGTTCAACCAGTATAAAACATCTGCATGACATACAGTCAAACAAGTTATAAGTGTATACCTCCAGTTTAAAAAGAAAAAAACCCAAAATAACCAGAAATTAGAATTTTTCCACTGACAAAATCCCCCTTTATAATTTTCTCACCATTCTGTTCAGCCAGTGCTACAACATGTTAAGTGATTCCTTGATACAGTGGCAGTCCAATTAGCCATCAATTGTTCAAAATCTGTATTCAGCTGTGCCATGAGGAAATGAGATGGATCTCTCATTTGGTGCTATGCTATTTTTTTCCCACAATGATCATGGTCATCAGATTACCCGCTCCCTAACTGAAAATTACTCAAATATATGTAGTAGCAGATAACCCAGTGGTTCAGGGAGTTAGTGACTGGATGTTCCATCACCCAGTTCCCAGACACAGAGCTATTCTTGAGCCATTGTGCCTTGTCATCTGGCACACTACTGCTTGGATCCTTGTGAGGCAGATTATAAAATCTTCAGTTATTACTGTTTATGTATTCAGTTTTCTATTTCATGAAAGAATGTGGGGATATCAGACTTAACATGCTTAAACTGCATATCATTAATTTGAAAACTGATTCGAGTAGGTTTAATACAAATCTAGCTCCACAGAAGGTCTTGACTCTGATTTCTACAGAACTAGAACATACCTTCTGTCATCATTTCCCTACTCTTTGCAACAAAAATACATTTCAGGTTTTTCTACAGAATATTTTTTAAAAAGCTAGTCAGGAATTTTTAAAGGAAACTTCTTGTTTTATCTTAATGCATAACTGCTGGCAGCTGGGTATGCCTTGCACTTGGAAACCAGGGGGCAGAAGAAACTCATTGGTGATCCTGCACTCCCAGGTCTCCCCTGTCACCAGGATCTTCACTGTTGCACTAGAGCAGGTCTCTCTTCTTGGAAAGGAGAAGTCTGTACACCACAATATTTTTGGATACAAGAACAAATCACCTCTGAAAGAGATCTTAGCTGAAAACCTTCTTGAAGAATAATGTACCTATGAAAAGTGGAACACCATGTACAGAGATGTGGGGAGACCCTCAAGGCATCCCCAGTGTTGCAGACTCACAAGTTCTGTACAAAGGCAAGCTGAAGGCAGTACTCTCACCAGGGAACTGAGGTTATTTGGAGCTTTTTCTGACATCCTCTGCAAGCTCCATAAGCACACAGATAGATACTTTGGACTGGATGTTTGTCTCAATTATTTTGTGTAAAAGAGAGTTTCAGCCCCATACAAAAATGTTTCCAAAATAATATTATTCTCTCTAATTTCTGTTTCTTAAAAAACAGTTTTCTCCTAATACAGTGAGAAAGTCATCTCTGTCTGACTGTTGTTTAGGTAATTACCTAGTAGGTTCCCAATACCATAGCCTTTGCTCACCTCTTGTGAGATAGCCTGACCTCTGCAGGGACAACATGCCAAAAGTAAAGTAGAAAGAAGCAGCAGCAAGCATGGGACAAAGTGATTTCTTTTCCCTTCTCATGTAGGACTTGCTGCAGTGGCATCTCTAAAAACAGACCATTTCCACTGCACTTAAAGATAACGGAATTTTGTATAACTTGTGTTAATAAATATGGCTGCTCCAAAGGAATGCTTGACCCATATTATCAATTCTTTTCCCAAAAATGAGAATAAATGAGAGTAACACTGGCAACTGCCCAGGCTAAAATGGCAATATTGCTCAAGAAAAACCATTGTCAGCTACAATGGAAACATTTGACTGAACAAGTAACTTGGAAGCATCAAGGTCTCTGCCTTTGAAATTGTATTATTCTTCATACATAATTTCAAGCCATGTTCTGTATCATTCATTTCAAGATCAAAAATGATATTTTTACTCTTTCTAACAATATTTAAACCATGATGTACCTGCAGGAAAATACATGATTGCTGTGTAAGAGAAAACTTTAGATATTGAAATTGGCAAGTCCTTTATCCATAAGCCAAGAGTTCCACTGCGCTTGTTAAAACTGAATTATGTGATACTGAAAAAGAAGAATATAATTATAATTTATGAAGAGGGTATTCAGTAAACAGTGTGACTTCAGTTGTTTGTATGTGCTGCTTTAAATAACTATCTTTCTGCATGAAGAACTCTGTTTAAACAGAACAAATGAAAAACTGGAATTCAAATAGAAAAATCTCTACTGATTACATTTATTTGTGGGCTTTGGTAAAGATAAACTATTTTAGCTTATTTATAAAGATTAGAATAGTCATGAATTATAGGAAACAATTTATATAAGCAGTTCTAAAATATACTTTTAGATCAAGAAAGAGCTAAAATTCTGCCTTTGGCTGCATTAGCAAAAAGAAAACACACAATAGCATTGATTAAAATTTGCATAATATCTGCTTAATTAAAAAATCAGTGTTATATATTGCAGCCAATAGATTGATCCACTTTTCAACCACTTTTAAAAGAATAACACAATTCTAGATCAGAAATATTATTTTCCTCAAAGCAATTTGCCAAATAAGGGGCTAAAATGTAAAATATTTTTTCCATTACTTTTAGGTAATTGAAATGCAAAGTGCTAAGCACTTAATCTTTCCAGGCAGGAAAAGCTGCCTGCTGTCAGATTTTATTAAGTTTTTTTGCTGCTCTTTGTATAGTCAATAACAAGTGTCTAAACCCAGGAAATGATGCAGAGGTAGTGTTAAAAGGTAAGGATATGATAAGGTAGTGTTTGCATTCAGGATAATATGAGAAAGTCCAACATGTACACAGAAGATTTTTCTCCATGTCAACTAATTAGCATGTTTATTAGAAGCATTAATTATTCTGACAACCGTAGAGATTATTAAGTGTGCTAATTCCTCACATGCTCCTTTCCTACATGCCTTTCCAGGCAGGTTGTTTACATGCCAGCCCTCATAGGTAGTTTTCCATACCTTAATAAAGATAAATGAAACAGTTCTTTCCAATTCTAGAATGTGTTAGGAAGTAAAAAATAAATTCTACCATAAACATGTGAGCTTCAAAACAAACCCAAGACAAATATAATTTTGATAAAAATTATAAAATCTTTGACATTTTCAGGGAGGTGGCCTTCCACTAGAGCATATGGTGCTATCTAAACCTCAGAAAGATTAATCAGATTTATACCTACAGCTGGAAAAATCAGGTAAGTTTTGACCCCAATATCAGAACAGTCACCAAAGATAGCACACATCCATTACCTGATTGCTCTTGATTAGGAATTGCTACAAAAACAATGCAGCTTCCTCATGTGTCCAAACATGTATTTCCTGGAAGCCCAAAATAGAAAGTGTCACTTGCAGCCTAATGTGTCTGGCTCCTGTTGCTCTCTTACAGAAATGGGCTCCATCTTCTGTACTTTGGCTCTGGACCTGGAACCTGTTTTATACAAGAGCCTCCTGCCAAAAGCTTGCTCTGCCACATTGTGCAAAAAGGACTGACAAAAGTGCTAGAGAGGGAGCTGATGCCTAACCAAAACTAAATCCTGAATAGATAAATATAAGCATTGGCATTCAATTCCCTGTGCAACACTAAATAAGGGTTTGGTGCTTTTATCTGTTCATAAATGAAATTAATTCATAGGTAACATGGCTACTTAGAGAAACAACTGCATTAGTACGACCACCATCTCCCACCTGCCTATTTCATAGTGTCACTCATGCTAAGGTCTAAATTTTTAGGGCGAAATAATCAAAAAACAAATTTTCACTGTGCCCAGAATCACTGTTTGGAACAGCATTTCCCAGCCTCAACCTTACAAAGTTGTTCCCTGCAGAAGAAAGGAGGACTTTTTTTTTTAGATCTTTGCAGTGTGCCAGTGCACAGCTTTTTGGCAGCAACACAAATATGCCCTATTTTCTCCTATTTTTCTTCTTTCCCATTATTTTCTTTCTACTTTCATTGCAATTTTTCTTTCTTTCATTTTCTCTAGTGTTATTTGCCTTGTCTACCTTTCTTGCACTGTAAAATTCCTATTCCCTGTTCTGTCTCTTTACACCCATACCTGAATCAATCTTTCTTTCCTGACTCTCCTCACTTTTCCTTATTATTTTTCTCATCTCCAACTTTTCATTTTACCATCATGTTTGAATTGAGGCTATTCAGCATATGCTTCATGCACTCTCCTTCTGCTACATGCATGCATAGAAGTATCTATTATTTACATGAATGCACATGCAAGGAAAATTGGGTGTTTACTAATAGCCTGAAGTTGCTGACCTCTGACTGAGCCATTTATTACATTCCACTAAATGCTTTTCTGAAGATTTCCTGTTACTTCTGTGTCTGCATTACAGACCAGCAAGATAAGGACCTTTGCCTGTATACATTTTGAAAAACCTCAAATCTAAACCACCACCTACCCTTTTCTTTCTCCCAGGTCAGCTTCTTCCAGTTTCCTCTTCCTGTGAAAAACTAAACAGACATAATTATCAGTATCTCAGACCATTATTAGCAAAGTAGACATAGAGTGAATTGAATATCTCTTCAAGGAGATCATTATTTTAATAATCTTACAAAGCTTTTTAATATAACTTTCACTAAAACTGTACCCCCAAGCATTTTGCAAAAATTCAATAATACACCCATGAGGCTGAATAATTTGGGGTAAGAGAGATTAAGAATCTGCACACAAAGTAAAAAAGCCTAAGTTAAAGTAAAATCCAAAAAGCAGCGAAGAGACTGTGGGTGAATTAATAATGATGGTTGCTTGCAGATCCGAGCTCTCCCTGCTGATAGAGATCTGATATAAGAAACATGTCTGCCATGTCTGCAAGTCTATCATGCATATACTGGTCTGTAGAAAGCTGTAGAGAAATCAAGTCTTGAAAACACAAAGCTTGCTTGGATTATTTCAAGAAGCAAGTAAAAAGCAATGTTACTTTTAACTCCTCCAACAAGGAGTACACCTGCACCACTCATGGGAAAAGACAAAACAGAGTAACAGAGGGAGCAAAAGACAGNCAGATCCGAGCTCTCCCTGCTGATAGAGATCTGATATAAGAAACATGTCTGCCATGTCTGCAAGTCTATCATGCATATACTGGTCTGTAGAAAGCTGTAGAGAAATCAAGTCTTGAAAACACAAAGCTTGCTTGGATTATTTCAAGAAGCAAGTAAAAAGCAATGTTGCTTTTAACTCCTCCAACAAGGAGTACACCTGCACCACTCATGGGNCTGTGAGGGCGGGAAGGGCGGGCAGCCATAGCGGCCCAAGGTGGATGAGGAGGAAGCCAATACCTCTGGCTTCGTCTGAGAACCCTGAGGTAGAACCCTTCCCGGGCCGGTGGCAGGGATAGCCCCGATCAAGAGGGATAAATTGTGTTGGATCTGTGGAGGTTGTCCTGTCACTGAGCTAATGGGAAATGCTGAGGGGCACCTGCACCACTCATGGGAAAGACAAAACAGAGTAACAGAGGGAGCAAAAGACAGTCTGGGGCACCCAGTACTTGTCTAGAAGAAATCCCAGCAAGCAGGCTGAGACAGAAAATTTTCTTTTAAGAAAAAAGAATCTGAGTGTGCTGCACACTAATTGCACACCTTCACACTTCAACCAGCTCCTCTCCTGGTGTAATACAAACAGGACTCCAGTGACTTTAGTCATTTCCTGTAAATAGTTACAACTCAAGGGTCATAATTTTGTAACTGTTTAGAGGTGTAGGGATGCAGATAACTATAGTTCAAAAACCCACTATGGACTCATCGGCCTTTTTAGTGTACCAAAATCTACAGCGCTAATATTAAATAAACTAGTGGCATGCACTAAGTACAGCAATAAATTTGACATTGTGTAGTTTCTGGACATCTTCCACTCTCACTTTTGTGTAGGAGAAAAAACGGTCCAAAAGGAAAAAAAAAAAAAAGAAATCTAAAAGAACTCTGACTAAAATAAGAGGAACAAAGTTAAAGAAGAAAAGAATGACACTCATAGAATAATGAACTGAGCACTGATGATAGATTACTTACTTATTATGACAATTATATTAATTTATTCTTAGCACTAAAATATACCTTTAGGATGAGATAACTGAACTTGGCTGTAAAGCCATTTCTTTCCCATGAGAAGGAAAGGCAATCCAAGCCAACAATGCAGATCTTCAGCCAAAATACTATCTCACAAAAGACTAGAATTGAAGGGTAAAATAAATTGCTGAAAAAATTATTGGCTTGATATTTAAAACTGCTGAGCATCTGCAAGTCCTGTTTAAGTCACAAGAGCTCAAGGCAGTGATAGCCTTTTTAAATCAGGCTAGATAAGTGGCAGGGCCAATAACTAACCAGGCTTACCAAAGAGATTTCAGAAGTTAATTATGTGAATTGAAGAGTTTTCACTTAAGTTTAGTGGTTAAAAAAAAAAAAGTTTAAGAAGAAAGCCCTTAGAATTCATGATGTAACCATTTACCAATTTATTTTTTGTGTTTTCTTTTACCAAAGGCTCATTTTCTCTCTCATGTTTCTGATAAGCAAAATATTTCAGTAACAATGCAGGAGCAAATCTGTACTAACAAATCAGTATTCAAGACAAATTTTAGTAAGAATATGTATGTGTCAAAGCTTGCCTCAGTGATCTTTTAGCTTTTTTTTTATATATATACTGAAAATCAAGAGGGGAATATTTTCAAAATCCTTTGACACTGACATGTTTAGGTTTACAAGCAGTACAGAGAAAGCAGACCAAACTGATCCTTTAGTTTTATCTTTCCCAAACCAGGAAACAATATCAAAGAATTCCAATTTTTTTAGGATTAAGGGACTGGAGGGTACTATTTCATACTTCCTTGTTTAAGTTTAGGATGTTTTAGTTGGAGCCTTCATGAAAAGTATTTAAAACTGGAGAAAGAGTGGCCATATTAACTTTTTAACAGATATGTAAGGATCCATTGAGGGGTTAAGAGGGAAATTTTTATCATTGTGTGATATCTTTTGGCAGGTAGGAGAAAAGTATTTCTAATATGAATGCTGGAAGCTAATACCTTAGCCTGGGAATGTATCTATTCTCAAAACAAGTATTCTTTTACCCTCATGGTTTTCCATTACCTACTCATCTGAGACCAGCAATTTCCTTTCCAGCAAATCTGTTCATTTTTAAATTAACTTAATTGGATTGTGGTTGTTCTATTTCCTCAAAATGAACCACGAAGCTTTGTCATACACTTTCTTCTCAGATGAAGAAAAAAAAAACAAAACAAGGCAAATGGCCTCACTGAAGTCAGGTCAAAGTCTCCATTTGATCAGACCTTGGACCAGAGGAAGGTCTTGTAACCTGAAATGGGCTCATGCCTGCACTGGAACGGGTTAATCAGCCCGCCTGAGTATCAGTATTTCTTCCAAAACTACTTCGCTCTTTGTCAATGCTTTCCCACAAGGACTGACAGTAGCAGGAAAAGACCTGAAGAAATTTATTCATCCCCAGGAAAAATGTATGTTTCCTCACCCAATTAATATTCTCTGCAACATATCAGCTGGCCAATAGCTGAATAACAATTCTCTCCATTTGTGGGAGCTGAGGTCAACAGGGTGGCAAGGAGAGGAAAGTCCATTTTGTGTGTGTCAGAGGAGGGACTTGCCCCATACAGCCTACAGACTGGGACTGGCCCACAGGGATGATGGACTTTCCCAGAGTCAGATTCTCCCCAGGGATGCAGGCAAAGAGGAGGATGAAGGCAGTTTTGGCCTTGCTTCTTGCCGTCCTCTTTGATGAGAGATCCAAGACATCCTCACCATTCCCTGTGAGTGACCCTGTAGGCATCCACTACATGTTTCAGGCCTCCTGTTCCCTGGTTCAGCCTCATTGCTGACAGCACAGACAAGCAGACTCTGCTCACACTACCTGGGATCCTCTGTTCCTGTCATGCCCCAGTAGAAATGTCAGCATTCACACATCTCCTGCCCAACACACTGCCACATAGAGGACAAACATAAATGTTCAGACTTAGCAACTCCAGAAGCGGTTCCCCTTGTCTATCCTGATCAGAGGATAGATCATACAGGGATATAAGTAATCCTTGGTGTTGGATCATGTAACAGATGAAAACAGTACTCTTAACACCACCTACAAAATCCCATTTTCTTAGATGCATAAGTAAGACCTTTCCAAAAGGACTAGAAACAGCCATGCATCTCAACATTAGAGGTACCTCCAGCCTAAAGATGTTCAGAAGTCTGGTGATATCATGGATGCTCTCCAGGTAGAGCAGCACAAAACCCAATATGATTGCTCCAGTGCAGCAGCCACAGGCTGCTCCCCTAATGTCTTTTGGAATATCAGGTTTAATGTAATTTTCTACTGGATGGTAGCATCCAAAGTGTTTGAACAGCTCTTTGCACTCAAACTATAATGTTTTCACTTCTATGGGCATCTCTCTGTGAGAACAGTTTTGTGAATAAGGCCATAAACTGCTGAAATCTTTGGGCACATTGAAGTAACAGTGGAGAATTTAAGTGTTCTCTGAAATGACATCCTCGGTAACTGCTTTGAAAATTGTTGCAATCTTAGGAACAGTGAAAAATTATTTTAAGAGCATTCATCAGGAAGACTAAATATGTTCAATTTCTTTAACAACATATAGGCCACTGCAAATGGTTGTGTGTTTTGTAATGGAATACACTGAAAAAATCTGACTACTGAGATGCCATTAAATTAGAACTATTTGTGTTGAAAAGTGTCTCAGATTGCCTTATTTTTTAGTAAGAAGAAAAAGATGTTTTTGTTCCTTCCTGTAATTTGCCATAGCCACACAAATCTATTACATGGCTTGACACTTTATTGAAGAGTAATTTCTGAGAGAATTCATATGAATCCACATTTCAAGATGCAAAGAGACGTCTCATTGAAATAACGTGAAAATCATCACCAGCACCCACACAACTAAGTGAATGTTTTCCTTCCTTCTACACAAAGAATCTGCATCACTTTTGCATTTCTTTCCATTCCCAGAGATCCTGGAAAAAAACACATGGGAACAGGACGATACGCTGCTACTGTCCCACAGATTTCCCAAGAAAGCCTGTCCTACCCTGCACAAGCCAACCTACTCCCAAATACTAAGGGAGCCAACCTGGGGAGGAAGAGCTTCTGCTACAAAATGCCACTCATTTTCAGAAATTGCTCTCTAGCTGCAGAAAATCCTACAAAAATAAAGACTGAACCACTTCCTGGCCAACAGACTAGACATCTTCAACTTCAGTGAAGTTGTGCGAGACATCCGAGCTGACGATTTCACCCATTTCAGATGGGAGTGATTCATCTGAACACTCCTGTTCAGCATTTTTTAAAGTGATTAGATAAAGGAGAAACAAACACAATCCAGCAAATAATCACCCCCAGTAACCTGGCACCCAGGCACAGCACAGCCTGGGGAACATGAGTCAGTAAGACCATTTGAAAGTGTTACATCTCCAGTACACATCAAACAAAACACACAGGTGAATAACCTGTAAATTGGGAAAATATTAATTCATCTGGAAACTGATGACCTTTTGACTTTTTCTGTAGATTCACTGTCTGAAAAATAAGGGTAGGGGAAGGAGCAGAGAGAAAACTTTTCATGTACTACAGTCACTCTGTTCTATTACGTTTTCTGAGGTGTGAATTTGGGTTTATAAAGCAGGTGTGGTCTAGGCCTCACCCACTTTCTCTCCACTATGCATGTCTTCAAGAATTTCATTTGTTAAGTGAGTCTGAACCTGGATAATACTTTTCAAGTCTTGAAATCACTAGCAGATTTACTTGCTTTCAAGTACAGGCTGATTTTGTTGTATCAAATTTAATATGTTGAGCCAGGTATCACAATACCTGGTATCGCAGAATCACTGACTTCACACATCTGTTGTGATGCTGTACAATTATATCAGGCTAAGAAAGATCAAAGTCCACTCTATGTTAAAGAGTTTCCCTTTCCCTCTACCTTTCAGGTTAACTAAATACTTGCTTCCAGTCGTCTTAAAAAGAGTCCAGCAAAGGTTATCACTCTGAAATATGGTGAAGAGTGTAATTCATAGTGTAATGCACACCTAAATAAATTCTTTTTTCCCCTGTGCAGTTCTCCAAAGCCCCTCTCAGCAGATCCATTGAAAACTTGTCTTTGGTTTCCTAAACACAGCTAAAATACAAGTAATTTCACTAAGGTCTTCTGCAGACTAACACACTTTTTATAGTGCCATTTTCTTTCATGTAAGGATGTCTCAATCTTAGACAAATGCAATAGGGAAGATAACGATTTCAAGTGAAAATATGAATGCAGTAAATAATCCTTTTTCCTCTGAAGGAGGAACACAGTACATTTCTGAGATTTCTTTTACTGTTTTCCTCCTCCAGGTCATCTTCACCTGGCTCAAGGTAAGGCAGGTTCAAAACCCAAAGAAGAACTTCAGCAAATGGCTCATGTATCTTGTCTAGAAATTCTGGCTGAGCTAGAAAACACCTTTTAGAGTAACGTGTAAGTGTGAGAAGGAAACATCTAAAATTTTGCTTACAAACAGCTTACCACAATGGGGCTGCTGATCTCAAATGAGGCCTTGAGGGCTTTGCCATGCAAGTAACAAGTTAATTTTCTTCATGAAGATGTGGTGGTTGCTCTTTTTAGGACACTAGGCCTTTCTCCAATCATGTGACAATTTCCCCTTCAGATTACAATACTAACACCTTTATGGATCTATATGCTTGTATGAAAGAATTGCTTCAGTTTAAACACTTCAGTGGTGAAAGTCACAGAAACCTACTGATGCATGACATTTTACATGTATTTCCAGTATTAGTCAGGTATTTGTTACATCTGTGAAAGCACATACCAGGGGTAATGAAAAGCATTACCTTTTGATCCTTTCATATTCTGTGGTGTGTCTTGTCTGGTTTATTCACATATCAAATACCAGTCACTGTACTGTAGAGAATCTGCTAAGCCTCAGAAACAGGCTGTGATAAGTTTTCTGGGCACCTGGTGTGGAAAAACAGAATAGTTGTTTATATATTCTGGGAAGCTTTGCAAATATGGGTTAAACATGAACTATCCATAAGATGCAGAGCACTTTATTTTACAACACCAGCAGTAATAACTGTGTGAGAATTTTTACTTTATTTTGTATTGTAGCAACTAATGAAGTCATTACTTTTTTCTGAATCCATCTCACTAATAATTTCAGTGGAAGACTTATTCAAAACACTTTGCCAGTGGCATCCCTAATGTTCCACCAGTAAATAACATATTTCATTTATAAACCTGTTTTCCATCCCACTTGGCTGGTCCTTTAGGAACCTGTCAATAGACTATGGAAATTCAATTTTCAAACTCAGCTAAATTTCATTTTCAAAAGTGACTTCAATGCTCAGAACTTGTCTTTAGCTCAGTCAAAGGTATGACTGTAATTCAGATAGGCTTCTCTACACTAGATAACTGTGTAAGGTACTGATGCTGATACTCCTGCTACGGCACAGGTGCCAGCTGGGAAAACTTGCACTGAATCCTGGGATGGTTTTTTGGCCCCTGCTTGCACCAGTTATACTGCTGCCAGATGTTTAATGCTGTCTTTGGTCTCACTATGCAAACGGTAGTGTTGCCCTTCACAGACTGGGTTTGCTTATGCATGATTTTAAATTGATATGCTTTGCCTTACACTTGCAATTATTTTAAAACTTATTACATAGCTCAGATCCTATGGAAAGTGAACAAAATCTCAATTCCAGGCCAGGCCCACTTTAAAAGCACTAAATGAAGAACCTTTGCACAATCATAATTTCTAAAACATTTTAAAATGTACAATATAAAACTTCAGGAGCTGATAACAGTACCATTGTATAAAAGACAGGAAGAGTCCAACTAATCAGTCAAAAATTGTTAAACTGAACACACTACTAGCACAAATGGAGAATTAACACCTTTTAGCAGGAGCGTTAAACAAAGAGCCAAGTTTGCCGCTGAATTGTGTGTTGCTGCATTGCAAGAGTCATCACAACAAAATGTAACCCCTTCACAGCAGGTAGGTTTAGTGTCTGTGGCTAAAGCTTACTGTAGTTCAGTAAGTCTGGAATGTGAGTAGGTGTTTATACTTACAGCAATTTTTAGAATGGAAAATACAAATCCACTCCTTATTTTGTCCAATAAAACATTCAAGCCCCTTGAGGGTCTCATAGGAGTGCTGCTGTGCTGAGAAGTACATTACTGAATTACAACATCACAGAAATGTGCCAAGCTAAAAAAAATAATCCAGATCTTATTCAGACAATATTTTGTCTCACAGTGAAATCTTATTGGGCACAGACAAACTAGCAAAGTCCAGAGAACTGGTAAACCTTAACTCATTATGCCAGTAAAAGACATTACAAATTCCTTGGAAGGAAATTTTCTCCTTTAGCAGCTGAAAAATTTTAAGGAAATTTGAAACACTGTATGAGGAGAAACACTAAGTTATGAGAAAAAGAGATCTGTAATCAATTGCATAAATTTATCTGGAGAGACAGGAAGTATATCAGCAGTTCAGAAAGAGTTGTTGCAGGTACAAGACCACAAGAATGGGTAAATGCAACTCCATAGAAGAATTGTGTAAATAAACAGATCTCACAAAAAGCTACCACATATCATTTTCTATACTTGGAAAAGAACATTCAGCCAACTAAGCTATTGAAATTGATTTCTGATTTAATTACTTGAATTTCTAATTCTCAGAATATTAACTCTTCCAGTAAAATGGCCTCATGACTGAGCATTAGAACCAAATGATATCACACCGGAAAAAAAGCTGTAGCACTCTACCTTGCTAGAGACTGCCTACTGAAATGAGAAAGCAGTACATCTACTAAATTGTTTGGGAAGTACTCACTGATAATACATGTAGTCAGCTTCTTGTCTCCAGCTAGGTTTTAAATGACACTGTCAAGGTGCTATGTATTTCCTAATTTTTAAAAGCATTTTCTCCCAGTCATATTTCTAATGCCCTCTGGAAGTTAGTTGCTTTCCTAGCCTAAAGAAGCATGTATATAGTATTTCTTGTGGCTTATTATGTGCATGTGAACCATTTATTACTGTAAGATTGCTCTCAAGTACAGGTTGACACTCAGAAATATCTCAAAGTTTATGAAATCACAGAATCCTAAGGGTTGGAAGGGACCTCGAAAGATCATCTAGTCCAACCCCCCTGCGAGAGCAGGGAAACCTAGATTATATCACACAGGAACTTGTCCAGAAGGGCCTTGAATATCTCCAACGTAGGAGACTCCACAACCCCCCTGATTAACCTGTTCCAGTGCTCTGTCACTCTCACAGTAAAGAAGTTTTTCCTGATGTTCAAATGGAACCTCC
>NDXB01010955.1:103285-129954 GCA_002631895.1 Agapornis roseicollis | reverse complement strand
AACAAACCCCCACCCACCCCCAAAACCAACCAAAAAAAAAAAAACCAACACAAAACACACACACACACTTCCAGACTTTTGGAACAAAACAAACAAGTGAGCATGGTATTTAATTATACTATTTCTTGTATTTATGTAAGAAAGAGTGGTGCTGTTCATACATGATGGGAACACTTACTAAAGTCAGTGACCTTTTAAATTTCAGATGATGCCAGCATGTTCTGCAAACCTAAAACTTAAGTCTGACCATTCACAGTAATTTAGAACAGCAGATTTAAACTGACTTTCCATGACATTGTATCCACACAAGGGAAAGCAAAATCCAGATTCATAGCTTCCCTCTGGATAAAGCCTGTAAAATCTTCAAATTATTTCTGCATTATACAGCTGGAGCAACATATGAATTTTGATACCTTTCATTAGGATTTAGCAAACACAGAACTGTCATTTGGATACGGAACAAGTAATTCTGTTTTTTCTTTAATCCCGAGATTTCAGGAGGAGATAAAAAATGACCTTTCACACTTTCCTTACTCTTGTTGCCTTCAAAAACAACCAATGTTGCTCAACAAGGCAGATTCATACACTGAAAATAGGAGACAGCATGCTCTTTCAACTATTCGGGCGTATAGAAGGCTCAAATTAAAATGCCAAGATCTGAACATTAGAAATGAATGAAATCCTCAACAGGAAGACTCAAGTTATTACAAATATAGACATAAAACTGAACACCCTTGTAGCCAGTAGATTTATATTTTATTGCTAGTAAAGTTCCACATTAAAACAGCTGGTGGGGTGGAATCATTTCCCATGGAACTTGAATTAGTTGCTTTTCAACACTGCATTGTTCAACATCATCCTATAAGCAAGACTAATGCTACAGTACCTTGTAATTGAAGCAAATTTGCATTGTCTTTTGGAACTGGACAGATTTCCATCCCATTTGTTTTGGGAACTAATCAGATCATCAGAAAACACACATTAAACAAATTTATCAGAGTGATATTACAGAGTTACCTCTCATACAGCACAAAGGGGATGATCTGGCACTACTTATTTCCATGAGCAATACTTAATGAAATGCCTGCTCCTACTCTTCCAAGAACAATTTGTGAGCAAAGATTATTCATGTATTTACAATGTAAGATCTTCTCTTTGACCTTCTAATTACATTATTATATATACCTAGAAGTCGTCGTGTTAACAGCCATACTTTCTGGCTTTATCTTTACATATTCTAAGTATTTCTAAACTTACAATTGGATACAGCAGTAATTATTTTAGTCACTTCACTAGCACTTAAAAAGCATCATAACATTAACTCTGGTTTCGATGAATACATGCTGGCCCAAGCAGGACTACCAGTGTAAAGGATTAAATAATGACTGAAAGGTTTTTGTTGGTTTTGTTGTTGAAGTGAAATTAATGAAAGTTTGTAGGATGAGAATCCAAATCAAGCCATAATCCTAACTGCCTAATAAAGTAAAATTATATATTTACCTCAGAGCAAAGATTGCTATTTATTCTACCTATTTACTCTTAAATATTTCAATTATGTTTACTAATATACAATAGCAAATCTCTGTTGATCTAAACCACTGTAATATAATATAATATACAAGAATTATTTAGTATTTGCCAAGCAAACACTGAATGTTAGGTTTTGCAGAGAGCATGGAATAAACAGAAAAAACACTCTGCATCGCATAACTATTATGATTTAACAGGATGTGTTGACATCGGTTAGTTAGGAAGAAGAGAAGTCTCTCTTAAAAGGCAATGGTTTGGACATTATGGCCTTTCAAGATTAATAAAATATTGTAGAAAACAATTTTTAATCAAAGGGAACGAGCAAACAGATGAACAGGTAATATACACCTCCAGGCACTGAGATGATAGGATCATTGCTGTACCTTTCCCCAGCAGTGATGTGCACCCCTAGCAGAATTATCACATATCCCAGGGCCAACATGAGAGTTCCATAAAACAGATCATAAAGCCGCCTTCTTTCTTCATACTCCTCGTAATTAAAGCAGTGAAATACCTAACCCTTTTGCCCATCCTGTCTACTTGTTTGTAATTTCATTTTAGACCTATACCAATTTAAAGCATTACAAACCATATTGCCGTCCATATCCAATCACATCATCACCTCAAGTTTCAGTCCACAGCAGTGAAGTATTAGGCTGGGAAAAGGACAAGTGAGAGATCCATTTCTGCACCTAAGTCCTGAACAGACTTGTTTACCAGTATAATTGATAACAAACTTGGTAATTCCATTTCTTCATAAATATTTGATCATTACATTTTGCTAGGTAGACACCTCCTCATTTGATCTAATGGCTGTCCTTTGGAAAATGTCATAGAAAACCATTAGCATAGCTCCACCAGTGTAAAATGGTTAGACGTAAATGGTGATTGCTGAGAACAATATCCTTTGCCCAAAGCACAGTGATGTAAGGGTTGGATAATTTTATTACCTTTAATAGCATTTGCAGCTATGCAAGCTAAGCCAATGATATGGGTAATCAAATCTCAGGCTTATAAGAGGACCACCTGTGGCTATTAAGAAAGGAATCCCCACTATCTTAGGCCCAGGCACAACACTGCTTAACCAACAGCCCATCATTTCAGAGAGGGCAAACAGACAGGGGAAAAAGATGCGCAAATTACTGTAGATGGCAATCAAATCTCGTTTTTATCAGAACTGATCTGAACCATTTTTCAAAGGACCATAAACACAAAGTATGGGAAACTTCTGAATCAACCTTTTGCCCCCTGCCCCTTCCATACTGCAAGTCCACAGTTTTGGCGGTTCTCTAGCCTGTCTCTATCAGGCAGGCATGCAGGGCTGCCAAGAAGGGTAAATGTGACACTGTGAATGTCAGGTGTGCTATATTCTGCCCTGCTGTGGTTACAAATGTTTGGAAGCACAAAAGTCAGACTGGGAGTGGCAGTCCTTGTGCCACTGCTGACTGCCTTCCCTGGAAGGAGCAACACAAACAAGGTGGGAAGAGCCTCGGGGAATGTGTTCTGTTTGCTTATTAAGATCACCCCATTTCCTTAACTATAGACTAATTATGCAGGCTGACCAGACGTTAACTGGGCATAGAAAGAGAATAGTGACCTCAAAACTGGTAAAGCTGGGGTTGCAGATATTGTCCAACCTACTTTCCTTCGTTCTTTCTTAGCCTACTGTGTTTTTGCAGTCTAACCTCTGTAGATTTAGGCTCCTCCCCAGAAATGGCACAGTGCAAAAAAAGATGTAAAGTGCTTCTGATGTACTTCTAATAAGCAGAAAAGTTGCAGTTTCAGAGTGCTTTTATGTCTCTTTGTTGAAATTGTGTAAATACACTGCAGCTTACATAGTGGGTACATTGAAAGATAGAGTTCAAAACAGTTAGTCCTCTATACCGGATTACCTAATTTGAGGTAAGATCCATCCCATAGCAGCTACCAGGCTACTAAACCCTGAACTTTAGATGCAGAGATCTGCTAACCCAGATAAAGCACCAAGTATTATTCAAACAGGTAGATGATAAGTCAGGAATATCTCCTATGTGAAATTAGCAAACATGAAGGTTGTTTCAGGTTGCGGATTTGGGGTTTTTTTAATGATGTACTCACTTCCAAGAATACTGCATTGCAGAAAGTATTTAGCTTGTCATGTTCTTCTATTATTTTATTTTACACTTCATTCGTTTCTATTACATAGCCTTGCACTTTATGATTCGTGTGTTCTGTTGTTGCAAACAGGCACACTGAATTCTGATCCAGTTATTCCAGTGGAAACTTTTTGTCAGCCTTTAAACTGAAAAAAATGAATGAGTGTGATCCTCAACAGTTTTAATAATATGTGTTGACTCTTGGGTACTCATGGCCTTTAGATGACTAAAAATAATAATGCTTTTATATGAAAAATGAATATTGATTAATGAGCTGCAATGCCTTTTTTTTTTCTTAACAGCAGTCGAGTCAGTGGCTATGGCTGTCATGCAATTTGTTATAAAACACATAATGGATATACCAAGCAAAGCCATACCAAGCAAATTGAAGTTTTCCACTGCAAAATGCCTCCCTATCATAACCATATATCCTCTGCTGTCCTTAAGAATGGAGAACAAATACAGGAATACTGAAAAAACCCCAGCTATCCTCCTAGACACATGCTTAACAAATTTATGCATGAATAATTATTTAAGGAATTTCAGCAACATTGTAACCACCTGTGAAAATCCCAAGCTTCTATATAGGTAATACCCTATACACATAAGAATTCCTTTATCTGCCAGTGCTGTTACTGGAAAATATTAGGCTTTTTTTTTTTTTTGGAGCTGAAAATATGCTCAGTATTAATTATTTGCAAATTACTATTTGTTTTCTAAGCAAAATACAGAGTAAACTATCATTACTGTAATGAACCAACCTAACCACTGCTAAGACCCCCACTATCCTCCAGACAGGATGGGCAAGAGAATCAGAAGAATTTAAATCCCACAGGTTGAGATAAGGAAAAACCCCAATAAAGACAAGTGACACACAATACAATTGTTCACCACCTGCTGAGCAATACCCAGCCTGACCCTAGAAGTGACCAGTCTTACCTGGGTGACTCCTTCCAGTTTATATACTGGGCATCACATGCTGTGGTATGGAATACCCCTTTGGCTAGGTTGGGTCAGGTGCCTTGTCTCTGCTTGCTCCTGGCTGCTCACTGGTAGAGCATGAGAGACCGAAAAGTCCTTGATCAGGATAAGTGCTACAGAACAACAACTAAACATCAGTGTCTTATCAGCATTACTCTCAGACTAAAGCTGAAACACAGCACTGCACTAGCTATTAGGAAGGAGAAAAATAACTGCTACAGCTGAAATCAGGACACACACACATCGTGATTCTCCGCATTTTCTCTCAAAGATCCTTGTGGAACTCATTTGATTCAGAGATACTCTAAGTTGACTATTATTGGAATGACAACTTTCTTCAATAATACATAAAATACAGGCACATCCATCAATCTGAGGCATTTTCCCTTATCTTTTAGATAGAGGAAAACTTATTTTAGAGGCAAAAACCACAACACCGTTTATCTGAGAAGCAACAATGCAATGTTGCAGTAAAACAATTTCTCTACTTCTCACTCTGAGTATTTCAACAAGATGTTACTAGCACTTTTCACTCACCGGATCCACCACAGAGGGCTTGCTTATAACAAAAGTCATTCTCATGCAGCACATAAGACAGGGCATTCCTGACTCTTCAAAGCCAACTCTTCATAATGATCTGTTTGTGAATAAAATATACTTTTTTTAGTATCCCTGATAGCACTCAGGAGAACAATTTGTAGATTCAAAAAGTCAGTTTTGCTTTAACATGTCTGCAGAAATACATTTAAAGTTTTTTTTTTTCAGAAAGCCAAACCAGTTCACAATAATCAAAAAGGACATGTAATTTGTAATTATGCAAATGATGCTGACTCATTTACATTTATTGACAATACAGAATATGATCTTATTAGGAAATTGCAATTGGAAACAAACATCAAAATCCTTTAGAAACTTGCTTTGTTATTCTTCAGTCTCCATTCTCTCTGTGCTTGTAAATATTATATGGATTTCATTTTTGCAAATAACTATAAATCTCATTTGGCTCAAGGAGAATCTAGTTTTATAACCCTATTTCAGATTGTGCCATCCCAGCATTTGCCACAAGTGTAAAAGTGTAAGTCTTCTCTAGAATACTAATGCACCAAAGAAAATGAAAATAATTTCCATTTCAGAACCGACAAGATTTTCATAAATCATATTAGATAATTGAGGCTGCTTTGGAAAAGTCGCATCTTTCAGATAAAGAAAACCTGAGCAGCTGGGGGAACACTAAGACACTTTCCAGTGGAAAAGAGTGGAATGTCTGGAGATCTCTAAAAGTTACAATACCACTTTACATGCCAAATCTGTTTTGAAATAACATCATATTTATTAAGACATACGTTAATTACAGGTTTAGAAGCCTCACGGCACAAAATCTTCAGCATTCCCTCACTTTATTTGGAAAGGAGTGGTTCTTACATAGGATTATGACAGGATTACTGTAGATGTAAACATACTATATCATAGAATCATAGAATAGTCAGGGTTGGAAAGGACCTTAAGATCATCCAGTTCCAACCCCCCTGCCATAAGCAGGGACACACTAAACCATNCATAGAATAGTCAGGGTTGGAAAGGACCTTAAGATCATCCAGTTCCAACCCCCCTGCCATAAGCAGGGACACCTCACACTAAACCATGCCACCCAAGGCTTCATCCAACCTGGCCTTGAACACTGCCAGGGATGGAGCACTCACAACCTCCCTGGCCAACCCATTCCAGCATCTCACCACCCTCACAGGAAAGAATTTCTTCCTTAGATCCAATCTAAACCTCTCCTGTTTCAGTTTGAGCCCGTTACCCCTTGTCCTGTCACTACAGTCCCTAATGAAGAGTCCCTCCCCAGCAGTAGAAAGAACATCTTCTATAGCTGTACAACTAGAAAGTCCTCAACACTTGCTAAATTCAAGTTAATTTTATCCTAAATCTCTGTTATGACCATTACAACACTGGATTTTTTTCTCCTTATTAGATATTAATATTTAAAAACAAGCGCAAAGAAACCTTTAGCAGCTCTACACAGACATAAAATTTTAAATTGCCAACAAACTCTCTGAAAGAAAATTCTTTCAAAGTCATTTTTATTTGTCCCAGGTGGAATTAAATACACTACAGCACATAAAGCTACTGCAATTTATGCTACAAAAACAGTGGAGAATGTGCAGGTAGGCTAAAACAACTACAGATTATACATCCTGGGAAAAAGAACCCCTATGGAAACCTTACAAATATTGCATTCTGTAATGCTATACCCAATGCTTTCAATGTGTATTTATTTCACCAGTTATTGCATGACAGGGCAGACAGTTCCTGCAGCATTAAGCTGTTAAATCAGTGATTAAAAAAAAAGAAAAAAGAAAAAAAAGGCAATTTCCCCTCCCCTTGATAGAAAAAGAAGAAATTTTTCATCTTTCCTACAGAGATTTATTCGTAGTCAGTAATATTATCAATAGAATTAGAAACATTTATTTGATCTGCCCAAGTCTAAGACCTTCCCCTTTCTAATTTCACTGGGATTCCACCTAAACAGTTTTATTATTGCCAACCTCAGTCATGAGATGGATGAGCATGTTTAAAGACTCAAAGAGTGGGAAAAGCCTAACGCAAAATGCCTTCACACTTATCTCCCTTTGCAACGCCTTTTGCAAACAGGCTTTCCGACTACTCTGTTAAATATGGTGGCCCATCTTTTTGATTTCAACTGTTCTGTAAACGTCAAATTACTTAAAATACATGCCTATGACTGGAAAACATTCCTAATAAATACAGAGTAGTGCAAGAGATGCGGTTTGCCCTCCATTAATTTTTGTTTATGAACATCAATGAACACTGGCAACCAATATCTTCATGCATTTTGGTTTGGTTTGGTTTGTTTTTTTTTTCAGGAGAAGAAATCATTAGGGAGATCTGTAATTACCTTTCTGTTTCTCAGGTTTCAATGTGAAGATGAGCATCGGAGAAGTACCCTAAAAAATCCTCACATATAAATCTTCCTTTTGTGAAATAGGATTACTGGCTGCTCTCCTAGCACAAGGGAACAAGGAATGAAACCTCTGAAGGTCTTTGTGGAATTAAAGACAGAGGAGAAAAATAAGCAAAACAAAACCCAGAAAGCTTAAAGTTTAAGGAAAGAAGAACATCACCACGCAGTGCAGCCTGGGATGAGACTCCAATGCTTTCAGTCAGTAAGTATGCCTAGCAGGAAAGGAATAAGGAAGCTGTGTAAGAGGAGCAGATGTACAAAGTCTGCCAATATGTATGCAATGCAGAAAAGAGAGATCATGTTACAGGAGGAAGTAAACAGTTGCTTGGATAAAACTGTTGTATAAATAGGCTTTAAAAAAACCCCAAGTGTGACCTCACTAAAACACTTCCTAATGGTGTAGTTTCAAGGTAAAGCACAATCCAGTCCCTTTATGAAGAAACTTATTAATTGGCAGAATGGAAACAGCTTCTAAATATAACATGATTCACTGAATAATCCTAAACCACATTGCCATTAATCACAAAATTATTGGTAAAATTTAATAAATGAATTAAAATTGAATTATATGATGGAAGTTATAAGTGCAATTGAAAAATGGAAGCATGCCAAAACCCAAACCTTATTTTAGCATAAAGCATTTCCTTTCTTATTTTAGAACTGTCATTCATGTGTAATTTACCACACAGAAGAGTACAAACCTAAAGACCAAGGCAAGTTACTCATTTTGTGGTTTTACCTCTTCTTTTTATCCAGGAATAAATTCTGCTTCCCGCTTATTTAGATCAGGTAACTGGCACATAGCATTGACATGCAGGGGGTTTGGTTCCCCTTTCTCCTTTTTTTCACATGTTCCTAGATGGACAACCCCTTTCTTCGACCTGTTTTATTCTTCTGAGTAAAAGGACTTCCACAGACCGGACACAAGTCAAACCGTCCTGGGATAAAGCTAACTGTACCCAAGAATGAGAGAATTAAAATGTAAAAAGTAAAACCAGATGCTTGTGTGAATCAGCAAGACGTCCAGTCACATAGTTGTGAAGAAGCTTTAAAGACAGACAAACATTAAACAGCAAAATATGGCTTGTTTTTCAAGTGTCTGAGAAACAGAGATCTAATTACTGTAATTAAACCCCTCTGTTTACTATTTTACTTTCAATCACTGGATACTACAGGGTACCAAGGCTTGGTTTGGGAGCATGTTACTTGCTTCATATACTTTGTGAAGTACCTCATTTGCTTGTATGAATTGGCAGATGTTCTCTTCTGCACTGCTAAAAAATACTGTACTTGTGTTTACCCTATGTCCTTGTATAGGGTACACTCCCTGCATATAGAATACATACAAGTTGACTACATCTGTAACATATGAGCTGAACACATCTCGCTAACTTGAAGCTATTTGGTAGAAAACTAAAAAAAGAAAATAATTTATCCTTATAGACCAAGTATTTTTCCCATGGACTTTGTTCGTGAACACCTTAGAATTTTATTTTAATGACTAACTTCACAGGCAGGAAATGATAGACTTTATGAACACAATGCAGAGCAAATTTCAGCTCGTACTAATCCTTCGCTAAATACACATCTTAAGAGGTAAGTACATGCTTAAACACCTCTGCTTAAAGCCACTGCTTGAACAGTTTAATTCTAAAACCTGCATAACATTTATGTTTGTTTATAAATACATTGTTTGTATTAACTGCATTATGATCATCATTCAACATATACAGGAGATTGAAGAGGAAAAGTATATTACCAAACATACTGATATTTCTCAATATATTTCCAGTGAATATTCACATTTCAGTTAATCTGAAGATTCCTCATAGTATAAGCAGGTCATCCTGTTTTAAAATTCAGAATGCTAACATATCCATTGTTTTCAGTTATACCTTTCAGTATTAAATCTTTCAGATTAAATCTTCCAGTTTATTCTTAGCTTGCAATGAAGTCATATTCTATTAAACACTATAGCTTAGAACAGTATCCCATTACAAATTTACAGGCCTATGACCATACAAACAAGAACAGCTGGAGGGGTAGGAAGAAAGATGCATGCAACCTGTATTTAATCCTACCTTTTCACCTCTTCTAGTCATTCATTCTGACTCCCACCACACATATCAAAAAAGGCAACAGCTGCTGCATGATTCATTCTCTAGGTTTAGGCCTGAAGTCAGTCAAGTATTTATTAATAAATACATAATATTACAATTTTTTTTTCTTATGTCATTACTAAAAGAAGAAAACATGCATATACTCTCACCTAAGGCCTGAATACTTTCCATGAAAGCAAAGTACCTGTAAGTTCTTGAAAGAAAACAGGACTATGGACAAATACTCTAACTTGTAACCAAAGTTCAACCTCAAATGTGAGAGTATTTTACTTAAAGCAGAACAATCATCAACACGGATTTAATTTGATTAGACATAATCATCTTCCTTCTCCCTGCCCTTTTCATGGGCATAAGTATTTGTGTAGATAATACACCTGTTGTGAAAATTACAAGCAACATGAGAAAAGGCAACAGGATCTCATAATAATACCTACTAATACTCCACAAATTAGGTATACCAGGATACAGACCACAGAAGAATATGGCATTGCTTCTATCACAGACACAGTGGGATGTATTTCTTCACTTCCCTGAGAACTACTGCACACCTCATAACGTCAGCCAGCACATAATGGCAAAATACACTGGGATGTGCCCTTTGGCAGATATCCACAGATATCTCCCTGGGGGTCAGTAATGCTTGGTGTACCTCAGGAACCTGAGGAACCCCAAGGAGCTTTTACCATCCACAGTAAAGGGGAACTGAAGGTGAAGATACGGACAGGGGGACGAATGAACACATTGGCATCTGCTTTTAATAACCAGAATGACATCAAGGAATACAAACCTCCCTTTACAGCTAGTGTTGATGTTTCACAACGTATCACAGCTCTAGTTTGACAAGTGGAATACTGATTTTTTCACTCATCAAAGTGAAGAAATGCACAAATGTTGTCCTTTTGCTACGTGAGGTTGCACTAAGCAGGGCCGGGTGTTAACAGTGGCTAACATCAGAGGGAACAGGTGAACACAACTTTGGTACAGCACAGCAGGAAGCTCCAAAAGAACCTAAACAGCAACGCTGAACTGCAAGGCCACCAACTACTTCTCTGATAACTCCTGGCTTCTAAAAATTCTTCAAAGAGAAGAAAATGTTCTTCAAAAGAGGTTAAGGTTTGTCAACTACTGCAGTACTAACTCAAAACCTCCAAAATAAGGAATCAAAACCTCTACAACTTCTAGTCTGTAGCTTGAATGTCTCCATNAAAATTCTTCAAAGAGAAGAAAATGTTCTTCAAAAGAGGTTAAGGTTTGTCAACTACTGCAGTACTAACTCAAAGCCTCCAAAATAAGGAATCAAAACCTCTACAACTTCTAGTCTGTAGCTTGATCTGTATGTCTCCATAGTTCTTTCCTAAGGAAGGAGCTTTTGGAGGACAAAGTAAAGCAGTTTTCCATCAGCTTTGTACTGGCTGATCTGTTGCGTGCTGATGCTATAGGTAGAAAGAAGCATCAAATATTCAAAAGAAAACTTAAGCAGAAAGTTCTATTGAATGATCATTAAAAAAAAAAAANATGTCTCCATAGTTCTTTCCTAAGGAAGGAGCTTTTGGAGGACAAAGTAAAGCAGTTTTCCATCAGCTTTGTACTGGCTGATCTGTTGCGTGCTGATGCTATAGGTAGAAAGAAGCATCAAATATTCAAAAGAAAACTTAAGCAGAAGGTTCTATTGAATGATCATTAAAAAAAAAAACAAAAACAAAAACAAAATCACTTATATGTGAAATACAAAATGGGTATCAAGGACAAAAATTTGTTTGTACTTTAAAGAGCATATTTAAAACACATTTCAAAACCAGCATTATACAAAAGCAAATCTTACTTAGAAAAACCATGTATTTTAATGATTTTAATGACTTTCTTTTCGTAAGTAGATAATTTGATCAATTGCTTAAAGGATTTTTTTCCTCTATACCTTGCATCCATTAAAAGATTTCTTTAGTCATTGTGAAGTGTAAAAGAATGTGGTCATCTTATTATGGTTATCAGAAGACTGGTAAATGAAAGAATACTACAAAGCAACATTCTCATTCAAGCCAGAGAATAGTAAAGTCTATATATTAAAGGTCTTTAGTACATGTATTACATGTCTTTAGTACAATCAGGCAAAACAAAACGGATGTATTACACCGGATGTGTTTGGCTAGTTTTCCCATCATGGTATTTCCTTTGATTCTACTTTTTCCTTTTGATGCATTACCTTAACATTTAGCTTGCAAACTAATGTGCATATTAGCATAAACCTCTGCTTAACATTTATTCTATAGGCCTCTAGACAAAAGCCTGAGTTAGCACATAAGGTCAGAAAAACAGATTTTGGAAATGTTACAACAGTAAACCACAAGGTTCAGAAGAACACTATGTAAATTGTGTAAAAAAATTAACTTACCTGAATCAAGGCTATTAAGATAAACTTGGGTTTAAAAAAGAAAAAAAAGGTCAATAAGCAATATCTAAACAGGTGAATTGTTTACAGAGAATGGTCTACAAAAAAGTAAGAAAATGGTTAAAAACTCCTGTTTACAGGCAGAATTAATGGATTTTAGAACCGTAAAGCAGAATTTTCAGTTATTCCAGAGAAAATCCAGGTTATAGTCCTAGTCTTGGTATCCCTGATGTCACTACCGTTTTCTTCCGGTTTAACACGAAGAACACCATTTCGTTCTCAAAGTTCTCTCTGACTTACTCCAAGCAATTCCCCACCCTAACAATCCAGTCATCAGGTGAATTCACAGTACTGTTACAGACGTTCAGGCAGAGCTGTGTGGAAGACTTCACAAAAAGCCATTTCTCATAAATGCAGCTGGGTAGGCTGACAGCAGATGGGTATGAACAGATGCAAACAGGTACCTGACAAGCAGAGAACACTGGATGTTTAAGAGAGTTGCTTGTTTTGAAGTTCACTGACGCGCCATTCTGCTGCAGACAGAAGTGGCAGAAAAGTCATTTGTAAAAACTTTTCCAGCTCTCAGCTTTTCCAGCTCTTAAACTTTTATTGAAATCCAAGACAAAACAAACAACTCAAGTGTCTCTTTAAGCCCTGTCCTGGGTTCATCAGTAGCAGTCATTTTTCTCCTTCTTAGTAGCTGGTGCAGTGCTGTGGTTTTGACTTTCAGCCTGGGAACAGCGCTGATAACACCAATGTTTTCAGTTACTGCTCAAATGTTTACTCTGACCAAGGACTTTGTGAGTCTCATGCTTTGCCAGGGAGGAGGGGAAGCTGAGAGGAAGCAGAGACACCTGACCCANAACAGCGCTGATAACACCAATGTTTTCAGTTACTGCTCAAATGTTTACTCTGACCAAGGACTTTGTGAGTCTCATGCTTTGCCAGGGAGGAGGGGAAGCTGAGAGGAAGCAGAGACAGGACACCTGACCCAAACTAACCAAAGAGGTATTCCATACCACAGCACATCATGCCCAGGATGTAAATTGAGAGTTACCCGGAAGGGCTGGTTCACTGCTTGGTCGGGCTGGGTATCAACGGGTGGTATTGTATTCTCTTCCCTTGTTATTCCCCTTATCATTATTATTACTGGTGGCAGCAGCAGTGATTTGTGTTATACCTGAGTTACTGGACTGCTCTTATCTCAACCAGTGGGAGGTACATTCTTCTGATTCTCCTCCCCATCCCCCCAGGAGCAGGGGCCAGAGAGGAAGGGAGGGAGTGAGAGAGCAGCTGCATGGTTCTGATTTACGGCTGGGCTTAAACCATGACAAGCCCTTGCTCATGAAGGCAAGCTCACACTTAGTAATCTCCAGTTTTATTTGGAAAGCAGCTCACAGGCATGCCGACTTTGTTTCCTGGGACAAAAAGGTTAGACCTGACTTGAGCACTGGCACTGAAAATGCATCAATACAGAATAAAAAGATCTATGTAGCCTAGCCCTATGTATGCTTTATGCCTATCTGCATACTACAATTCTAAGACCTATTTGACTGCTTCAGTGTTAAGCATTTACTGAATATTTGGGGAGAGCTTTCAGGAAGTAGGGAGGAAGTATTATAACTTAATATGTAACGTATACATTATTATAACCAGCCAAAAAGCTACCTACAGACAGGAGAAAAAAGCATCAGTATAAATGAAAATTAATTTACAGCTGGGATGCAAATCAAATTGATTATTGTTCATTTATTCTGAATTACCATTGAGGACAAGGAAAAATTAAAACAAAAGTAATAGCTTTGAGAGACTTTTCTTTCAATATACCCTGAGACAAGGTTAAAGTGAGAGAGTTAGAGAAAAATTTTTGTGTAACATGCAGAGATACAGCCACAAATGACAGTGGACACTGAACTGCCATGTAGATAACAGACCACTCTCACGGTCCTGGAAACTTGTTCAGCTGGAGCCTATACCTGACACTGCAGCACCTTCCAAAAGCTGATGTGCTTACATGCTGATCCCAAGTGAGTTGCTTTGTCATAACTAGCATGGTCCAGACTCACTGTGAATCAATTTCATTTGGATCCGAGATGCTCGGTATTGCCAGGTCTAAGCATTCAAGCTAGTAAACGAGGTCCTTACTTTGGCCAGGCAATTTGTAGAGCTTTAATTTCAGCTTCCACTCCATTTTGTCCCAGAGGTTCCTCTGCATATGCATTTGTCGAGGGGATTCAGGCACTGATGGAGCAAGATAAGCAGCAGAGTGAAAAAGACTAGGCCTGACTTTCCTTCAGGTAGTGGACTCAAGCAATAGCTTTTCATCAGTGTTAACTCTGAAAGCTCTTCTTATTAAGTAAGAAACCGCTCTCTTGCATTTGTTCTTCAGGATGCCAAACTTTTAAAATAGAATTAAAATAAATGAATGGAGAAACCCTTCCACATTATCAGAGTTTGCCTTGTTGCTGACCTCCAACAAGCTATTCACAGGTGTTTGAAGAGGTGCTACACACAAAACACGTCAGGATAAAGATTCTTCCCTGCAATACCAAACAAGCGTCTGACAATCACTTTTTTAGGGAAGATGTTTTACAGCCACTAATGGGCACATTTTTTTTCCTATTCTCTTGGCCTGCCTATTCCTAGAAGCCGTAAGTTTAAATGAGTAACTGCTCTCAAAGGGCTAAGAGGGATATTATTTTCTACTTTGTAGCTGCTGCTTGAATAATGGCATTGGACATCTCTCAGAACTCGCATTGTCAGAAACAGTGAGCAATCACTCCCTATTCAACTTTTCTATACTGTCATGATTTCGTACATTTCCATCATATTTCACCTCTCCTGGACAGTTTATTCTCATCTGAAGAGTCAGTTTCATCTTTCTTTTAAGACTTTCTCCTCTTCCACACCTCTGTTCTTTCCCACTCTGGGCCTATTCTGGTTCTTTAATAGAATTCCAAGCTGTCTTTCCTAAGTGCTGAGAACTAAATTAGAGCCCAACACTGCATATATGTTGATGCAGCTGTTTTATCTTGTCCTTAAGTGCATTACTCTGCATTTATGAATACTGTAGTTCTGCACGCCTTTCAGTCACATCGTATGAGCATTCTTCACAAAGTCAAATATAAAGCTGACTGAACAGCTGCACACTTAACAGTCATGTTGTTATTTACCCCTTTTTTGCCTGATTATTTACCAAAGTTGCTAGCCCGGTTTCCAGTATATGCTTTTGTGAGATGTCAACAGAAACCTTAACCTGTGTAGGATCGAACAAAAAGCAGTATTTCCAGTTACCACCTTTTATTCCTTTGGTATCAAGGCTGATGTAGTGCAAGGTCATGCTTCACAACCATTCTCTCAAGCACTTCATTTCTTAATTTCCTAAGGACTCTTAGGTAATACTGTGCTAACCTTAGATTTGTTACAGTTCATTTACTCATTTTATTCTCAAACTCCTATTGTTGGTACTGCAGCTTGAGATTGTTCCAAGGGCTTCTCAGTGGAAAAGGTAAAACCCTGCTTTAGCACATTCTTATATTCCTCTGGAGCAAACAGTGCAGCAAAACACTAGCTTTGTCTGTTTGCCACAGCCACACATTCTCTCAAAGCTCCTTTTATCACCTCTCTTTTTTACTCCTCAATCTGTCAGCCAGTCCCACTAGTTTACCAGTATGCTTCAGCATCTCATCATTTAATAGTGGCTTATAATCTACCTCACATCAGCTGAAATCCAAATCCACCATGTTCTCTTCTAATGATGCTACAGAGGTTAAAAGGAAATCACATGTACTTGATTAGGAAATTACTTCACTAAACTTGTATTCTTAATTCAGAATGAAGGACAGAATTCTTCAACATCTTATTTCTCAATAAAAACAAACCACACTAGTAAGGTTGAGTTTCTATAGCCTCCAGTGATCTGGATACCAACTTCAGAGAAGTACATTCAACGTCACTAGCGTGCCAGGCCAGATCAAGTCTTTCATTGTTGTTTGGATACATTCTATTCCCACAGGCATAGGACTGAAGTTTCCAGTCCGGGAAAAAGGCTACATCTTAAAATTTTCACATTAATGCTACAAAGTGACAGGAACGATTGTCAAAAATAAAAATCTGACAGGTTTTATTTTTTTCCTAAGCTGAAAATAAGTTAGAGGCATTTAATCTGAGGCTCAAGTTCACCCTACCCACTCTGTGGGATAGTAATAACCATGTGTAAAAGAAACATACCGGAGGACCTGCAAGCTCTCAGTCTTGTCAGCTCTGGCTGACACATCTAATACTCAACTGGATTTCTTAAGTTCAGACTGCAACAACTATTCTCTTTGAATTCACAGGAAACACACCATGAATTCAAGGGAAGCTAATGGGACCACTTTGGGAGCAAGGCGCTTCTTAGCTGAAGTAGTGCGGTCATGATCCGGCTTTTGAAAAATACCAAACCAAGTTAAGTTACTACCATATAACAACACCTGCTGCTGTGATACCACAAAATAGACTTTACAGACATTATCCTTAGCTGAAGCTTTTTTTTTTGCCCCTTTTTTTTCCCTTTTTTTTTTTTTTTTTTTGTTAAATACCCACCTCTTGCTTTGGTTGCAGGGCATCTGTTCACTTGCATGATTATAACTTCAGCCCTGTATTTGCCTTCTTAGCCTATTTATTTTTACCTATCCTACTGTTATGGCAAAGATTTTTTGATCTGTCCTATGCTGTTCCTCCTTCTGCTGTAGATTACTCATTGATGTTAAGGTTATGAAATACAAATCGGTAATTCTTCCAAGTCAATATAAACCTGTGCATACAGTGTACATATCCAAATAGCATGGGACAACAGCGCTGTAATAATTTGTGGAAGCACTACAAGGTGCTGGACAATTAAAAACCCATGAAAGAGATTAGCAAGGGGTTTTGAAATTTAAATATTTAAATCATATTCAGCTGATGCAAGCACACGTTCTGATGACCTCACTGGAATCACTAACATTTCTGTGTCTCATAACACCTAGCGTTTAAAAAAGTCAACCCTAATTGAACTTACAGACATCTTTCTCTAAAGAAATACACACATCCAAAAGGAAGGCAGCTCATCTATCCAAGGCAGGTGCAGGTAAGTGCTGCCATCTGTCTTATGATTCTTTGTAATATCCCTACGATTACCTTGTATTTCTGCATGTAATTCACTCTGCCCATCTCTCAGAATGCTGAGCTGCCCAGAGATGAAGTGCAGGTATTTAGCAGCTGTTCCTTATAATACTCAATCTATCAATATTTTTTTTTCCCCTAGGCTCAGCTGTACTGGATTAAAACAGAAAAGTCTATTCTTTGCTGCTCAACTATTCAACTGCCAACATCTATTAAGGTATAATTGAAGCAAGGAATATATATGCCATTTTCTTCTATATTCACCATGTTTTTAAAGCTCATACTGCTACAGTACTTAGTAGATATTAACTACATGAGTTAAGAAAATAAGTTTAAAAGAAATCTCTCTTTTTTAGTTGGGTCTCAGCTAGTGTTATAAATAGTGGATGGATTTTTCCATTTCACAATTCCTGGTGGTAAAGCTGCTTCTTAATTAATATCTACTAGTAACTATAGAAGTTAATGTCGAAATAGCACTTGAGAAATCACACATGATGCCAAAGAATCCATATAATTTCATTTTTCCCATTGTCATCTTGCATACAAGATGCAAGAGCAGGAAATAACATCTGAAAATTAGCTGTAGAGCAGTATTACCAAAACATAACTGCAAATACACATTCCTATTCCAAGAGGAAATAATACCAGGTTATTTTAGAACTTCCAACAGAGAGCCTAGTATCAGAGTTCAGTTTGGGTTTGTTGCAAGCAAATAGTCCATCAAATTTTTAAAGAAAATGATATACCCACCCCAAACCAGAAAGAGTGCCACAGAAAAGCAATAATCAATTTATATTGATGATCTCCTGTTTCAGTAGCATGGAAAGAAAGTAAAACAAAATTGCCAAGAACATAAGGAAGCCACAAGCAATTCTCAGGATCCCAACTCACAAGTTACTCTTGCTTTTGTATTTATCTGCTTGGATTAATCAACACTTGGGGTATTTTTGTCTTTTACCTTCATTTCAATTGTCACTTACTTCATCTTCTTATTTTTAACTCAAAATCTATCCCTCCTTGCTGATTTTGCTTCGAAGCAAGGTCTGCAGTTTCGTTGCACATCAGATTTTCATGAAAAAACTATCAAAACCATTCATGCAGTCTGCCCTATTCTCAGGGACAGAAAAGAATATCAAAGCCCTTTGTACTTCTTGTAAATGTGTGACCCTCCTTCCCAGACTGCCAAGATGCAAATATGTAGCTGTGTTCAATTTTGATGAAATTCTCACAGCGCAGTAATGCGGCTTGAGCTTTGTGGTTCAGAAAGGAAAGCTCCAGAAATTGAATGCAGATGTAAATAAACTCTGAAAATAGTATTGTTCTTGCAACACAAACCCTTTTACACCGCTCAAGCAAAACACATTTTTCACTGTTTGCATTAACAAGATTTTATATACATATACATACCCTTCATTTTCCATTTTCTTTATTCATATAGAGAACATTCAGAATTTTAAACAAAAATCACTCTTGACCTTTTCAGTAAGGGGAAGTACAATGAGACTTGACTTGTATTCACAATACTCCTAAATCATATTACCTGACCCCGATGCTTCACATTATCAGCTTCTTTATTACTTATGATTTCTTTATGACCTTCTAAGATAATTAGAGAAACTGCAGTCCATAACTTGAAGTTAAAAATGTAAAACAAGTTACCTACCCCTATTCCCAAAAGCTTAGTCCTTTTATTTTAGGTTTTCGCAAAGGAGGACCATTTTCCACAATATTATACTGGAGGGGAAAAAAAAAAGGGGGGAAAAAGAAACAGTTTCAATCACTGGGAAACAAAAAATATGGGTTGCAATATATGCAGGTTTTGTCCCATCTGGAAGTGAGAAAGCCACATACTCTTAAGTTATACAATTTAAAGTATCTAAAACATGTTCCATTTAATCATTTACATCTTGCAGCACTATTTTATTAAATAGTGAAATATTTATAGCTTCTAAGGCTTTAATTAAAATGTTTTCTCAAAATTATCTTGCTTATTTCATATGAAGACTTAACATATGAAAACAGACAACCCAGCATATATTTGAAAGGAAATGATCCATGAATATTCACTCATGAATGGCAGAGTGAAAGAACAAGCACACAAAAGCTATCCTGAATATACTCTTCTCCAAACCAGCAAAGCATAACCAGATCTAACTCATGTCTACAATAACTTGTAACTGTCTCTTGGAAATGCTTTGATTATGTATAAGGGACTGGAAGAAATTCTCCAAATAAGCAATTTCAGACTGTCGCTACAGTAACAGACCATTTCTGTCTCCCCATTTTCAAAAACAACACAACAACAGAATTCCTCAAATGACCCTTTAAACACAGAAGAGCAGAGAGGCTAGACAGAGGCATGAGTTAAAACTGAGGCCCTAGATTAAAACAACTGGTTCTATAGACATAGTACAACATTCATGTCTCCTACAACAGAGATGCACATTCCTGCTTATGCTGTCTGCATCTTTCCATAGGTGCAGTTCAGTCTTACCCTTTCATTACTCTGTGCTAGAGATCTCTTTTCTGCTCTGCTTTTTACCTTTAAGTTGAACACTTAAATGCATCTTTATCCAGGAAAATGGCTCCCAGGACTTTTACTCTCAGGGGAAGCATTTTCATTTGTTTTAAGCAATGAACAGAGTTCAGCAGCATCAGCAGGGCTGCGGTCACCCGACTGCTTTCCTAAATTGCTCTTCCATGATTTAATTCAACTGCATAACAGACAAACACTTTCAAAGCCAGGCCTTCACACAGTTTAAACACAGGGCAAAGCCTATCCAGGTACCAGTGTGAGACAGGCATCCATCAACAGTCATACCATGGGCAGAGATCCTGCTGTCTCCCAGGCACCCACCACACATTATCTGGAAACAGCTACGTGCTTATGGCTTTCCTGAGACCTGAGGCCAGATGTGGAACACAGAGGGCTATGCAAATGACACACGTACAGACAGGGGAAAGAGAGAGGACCAGGAAGTTGCCATTACAGCATTACTCATGTTCTCTCCCTGCTTTAACAGCAGCTGGAAGGACACCAAACTCCTGCATTTCGCTATCTACACTCCTTTCAGAGCCCAAGATGGAAGTAAGTCAGTGACTCCCGTGAATCTGGCACCAAGCCCCAGAATAATACAGACAATCTGTAGTATCTAAATAACTGAGTGTCCTTTGCTTTATTGAGAAATGGATTTTAATAAGATGCCTAAATAATTACATACCTCTTATCAATTGCATCAACAATTTACTGATTTCAGCCATCCAGCTGATTGCAGATAAAGTCAGTTTGGACTTGTATAGGAACAGGGGCTAAACACTTACCAGATGCAATGGCTTTCTTCAAAAGAAATCTCATTGCTAAATACAAGCAATGCAATAAAAATTGTGACTCTAATACTTTATTTAGTAGATTTTTTGATTTGCATTTTCTGTGGTTTTTTGGTTTGGTTTGGATTTTTTTTTTTTTTAAGAAAGTAGTGAAAAATCCTGTTTTTTTTTAAAAAAAGAATATTTTAAAGCATGATTTAAAATGCTGGCGGCATTTTATTTGACATTTCTAAACACCACCATTTTCATTTCCCTCTGAAAGAGAAATTCCAAAGTCTGCCATCATTCCTGTTACATTTCTTTACGTTTTCAGCAGCAGCTTTTTCTGTTTCTCTGGAGTTGTGGGTTGGTTTGGAGGTTTTTTCCTTGTTTGGTGCTGCTGGTTTCTCTTTAAGTCAGGTTTTAGATGGGTTTGTGGTGGGTTGGCCTTGGCTGTCTACCAGCTGCTCTCTCTTGAGGGTGTAGATCAGGACAGCCTAACAGCTTACCAGTTAGCACCACCAGCACAACAGTCTTGGCTTGGGGAAGATTTAATCTAGTAGTGAGAAACAAAACCAAAAGTAAACCCACCTTCTCTCCTCCTTCCCAGGCTCGACTTCTTCCTTGTATCTTTTGCCTTGTGCCCCTGAGGAACTGTGCTGTGCCATGTGGTGGGCTATTTGGATCTGGATGGAACTGGCTGTGTCCGGCATGGGGCAGCCCCAGGGGAGATTAGTGGGTGAGGAGCAGAGCACCAAAGGATCACCCTCCAGAAGTGTCAGGGCTTTTTCCCTGGGGTTCAGTTGCGTGAGTTATTGCTATTAAAAGAAATAACTGCTAAAAAGCCTACCTAATCCTCCAGTAACAGACAAGGATGAATAAAATGCCTAACTTCTGATATTAACTTTCCGATTCTGCAAAAGGCATACCACCTTTAAATGTAGAGTCAAATTAGTACTGCCCAGGTTTCATTCTCCTGCTATCAATTTAGTACAAATAAGTACAAGTATTTTGTGCATAACAAAATCCTCAATGCTACAAGTGTGTGGGAAAGATGTGTCCAGCTTTGCTGCTTGAAGCACTCAGTACTGCACATGCTTTAACTCATCCAACAAGTCTGAAGTATACAGTACTAAAAGCAATTATTTCAGACTCCTGTCTGAAGTTTTGGGCTTAATTTCTTCTATCTCCTTTCTTTTATCACAATGCCAGAAGAAATTAACGGTCTCAAATACCAAGGTATTAGACAACAATACATGTTAAGCTTTGAAATACTACCCTGAAGTGATAACTGATCAGTATTCACATTTTCAGATCAAGAGAATACAAAGGCAAACACCATTAGAGATACCAAAGGAAAGGAGCTTGAAGCAAAGCACACAATTCAAATGAGCTAATAAGATACAAATCACTAAGGGTCATATTCACTCCATGGAATATCATAGAAGTCAGAAGGTTAGCACTTTGAAATGGGTGAACTCAAAANCATACGATTCTAGACTTCAAACTGTCTAGTGCATGTGTGTGAGGATATCCACAGAGCAAACCAAGCAAAACCAAGACCCTGCCCAACCCACCAATGCACAAATTTAAGGACCTATTCTGGATGCTGGAAGGGTAAACAAAAAAAAAAAAAAAAAAACAACCAAAAAAACCTTGAATTTTATTTTTTTGACAAAAATACTACTAAATAAAACCATAGAAGTCCAGTGCCCATGAAACAGGAAGAGTTGTGAAGTCAGCTGTATTAGCTATACAGAAAATATACTCCTGTAAGACGGCGTTATACAAATATTTGGTGGCAAAATTACATAAATCCTTTACTTTTTATTTACTTTCATTCTCTGCTAAATACCAAATCAATGACACCTGTGCAAAAGCAATAACAATAAAACTGATCTACTGTCAGACTGTTATGGCCGCACAAGAAGTATTTTGCACAAACCAAGGGCCTAGCTTAATCTTTAGATTCTAGGTTAAATTGTGTTTCTGAAAGCGTAAAAGAGGAGCCAGTGGCAGAAAAGAGAAGAAGAGGAAAGAGGAGAAGAGAAAAAGAATTTTATGAATAGATCGCACCTGATACACTCATAGTTACCCTTAATTCTCTAATATACTCCGGTGCAGTTCCTCAAATTTTAAGATCCTTAGTTCTGAATGTGCATGTCTCCAAATACTGCATGAATTCTTGTGATCTAAGCCCAATGTTATTCTATTACCATGATTTGCACATATTATTACCTTTTCACTCCACTATAAAGGAAAGGAAAATACTACGGATTACAACGTACTCCTCCATCTTCTATTTAAATGGTTGAAAAAGTTCTGAGCTGTTTCAATGCACGCTCTAGAAGCTCATCCCAACAATATGATAATGGCTATTGTGTATTAAAGTAAAATGTAAAAGACATCAGTAACTTGAGGAGGTGCTCTCTAAATGTATAAACCTTGATGGGCAGTCAATTAGTTATTACTTATACCACTTGCCCACACACCTGTTAATGTTTTTGCACTCCCTCTCCTGAAAGACCTGGGAGAACTTTATGAAATACAGTGACACAAAACTCTGACACAGTCCTTGTTACAAAATATACCTCAGATGGCAGTTAATCAAAGGATGCCATGAGCTCAACACAACCTTCAATAAATACAACAGGACTGAACATCTACAGCTATTGTTTCAGCTGTAAATCTTGTGAATGCTTTTTACTGTAGCAACAAACCGCTAATAAATTCAACTTGCATTACCAGAAACATATAAAGGACAGGATACAGTTCATGATGTTTTTTTCAGTGTCTTCCCTGAGCCCATGCACTCAGGCATATTGTTTCCAGAAATATTTCATAGTTAGCAGTCATACGCTGTCCCCCCACACCCTCTCTCGTGACAGATGAGACAGAGAACATTGACTGAATACCATTGCCTGACACTACATCGCTTTCACTCATAAGAGATGGGAAGCTTTACGCTTGCAATTCACATTAGCTTTAGCAGCAATCATCAACATGTACATGTATCATTGAGCAAATAGATTTCTTTCTTCAAAAAGAAAAAAACTCAAACAATGAGTGCTGTCTCCACTACTGTGCAAAAGTAATGGAGTTTTCTAGCATTCTTCTAATGCATATATTCAATAAATAGGACTAACAAACCATTCACAGCTAAGGTTACTCAGTGGAGAGTCTCGAATTTTCAAAGTACTTCAAACACTAATTGAATAAAGTAGCACAAAGGACAGGAATTTCTCATCTACGTTTGTTTCATTTCAAAGAAGAAAGGATTCCTCCAGTGAGATTTCTGCAAGCTTTCACATCCTACATAACTTTAATCCCTACCAACTACAACAAAGGTCACTGGCTTGTTTTTACTTTCACCTCGTATTACCACATTTTGTTCTGAATGAGGACATGATAGATCCAAAAAGAAAAAGAAAGAAACTGGTATTGTTTGACATAAACTGAAAAGCCAGACTAAAGAAAAGATCACAACCCTTATGCCTCAGGTCTAGAAATCTCCAGTGGTATTAAGGTGGTTTAGACTCATACTGAGCCAGGTTGAATGTACATGGCTTATCAGCAAGCAAGCTGTGCTCCATGTAATACAGTAGTTACTGACAACTGCATACACAGTTAGGAGGGGGAAACCACTCAGACAAAGCTATTCCACTGAAAAGTAATGTGTTGCCTCCTACCCCAATAGGGAAGCAGGAATGACATTAATAACCATTTCTCTGATACAGGCCAGCGTAACCTATTGGATCAAGGAAGAATGTGTAAATTTGAAGTTTATCCCAGAGACATATGATCTCTGTTTTCTGGGATCTCAGTATTTTGCTAGTGTTCATCCTCAACAAGTTCTATGCAGCTCTGCTGTACCGGTGTTTTCACAGCTGGCCAGTTGCTTTCTGGAAGGAGAGCCACCTAAAACTAAGGGGAAGCAACAGCTTGGTAGGCTCTCACTGTTGAAGACAGAGGAAAAGAGGTTTCAGCAGAGGAAAGGGGAAGGAGGAGAAAAAGATTACTTTCCCATATAAAAGCTAGGAACAGTTTATTTTCTCAAAATCTCACAAATTACATGCTATAGAAATACTTGTCATTGTGAATCGTATCAGACACCAGATGACAAACTGAGTTTGCAGACATGAAGGAGTGACTATGGTCACTAATATGGTACTAATAAACACATAGTGCTGGCATGTAAGGCAGTGACTTTGTAAATACAACTATTTTCCCAGTTAGGAAGAATTACCTTTCCAAAAAATACATTTTTATGGAAACTATTCCAGCTGGTCATTTACTCCATTAAGCTCAAAACCAGCAGGAAGTGCCTTCTATTGCCAGGAGAACCATTATTACCAGTACATGACATGGGTTTCCAGACAAATTTTTAGAAGCTTTTTTTGGTTAAAGATATGCAGGTGGAATTTTCTAGAGAAACTGCAAACAGCTGCATTACATCAACAGATACCAGCTCACAAGAAGTTTGATTAACTTCTGCTTGGAGACTAAGAGAATGATTATAAGAAGATAGGCAGTTTTAGAAGGTGCTGCCACTGGTGTTTTGCTACTTGGCATTTACTAAGGAGGACCAAAACAGGTATATACGTTTGGTTCAGGGCAGTTTAAGGGAAAGCTGCTTATTCTTTTATAGACTAATCCCTCTTCCCTTTTGTTCAGTCACATAGTAGTCTGCAGTTCACAAGTACCAAATACTAGCTAGCACTGTAAAGATGGAATCAATAGTATAATCCTATTAAATTCTGCAGTGCAGGTTACTTTTCAGATATATAGTGGAATCCTCTTAAATTGATTTTTTTAAGGTAGGGTTATGTGAGGCTTTACCTAGAAACCTAAAGAATATTGTCTACGTAATGCTCTTAAGGTAGCAGGTCAGTCTGTTTTCCTCTGTACAATTTCTGCATACGGGCTGGCATATAACTTTGACACTTCACTAGATGATCTTCCAAAATAAAACCAAAGCTTCTTTAGTTATTGTAACCACAGAGCAATGAAATAATTGATGACACTTCAATGAGAACAGACACTCTCTTTGCCTGTGAGTGATCGACACCTATTGCTGAAGTTCCTTCACTAATATTAATCAAATTGTTCTTATTTATACTGGAAGCTTGAGATTCTTTCCAGTTATTAGTATTTTACAGTTTATTCCACCCCAAAATTTATCAGTTTTTATTTGAACATGGCAGGATCTCTAAATCTATCGTGAAAAGCTATAATGTTTAAACCTATGGGAAGATTTAATCTATTTCCCTCACATAACAGGAGCATTCAGAGCAAAGAAACTACACACAGGAAATTAAGAAATTCTTTCTCTGCTTCCCTAGAAAAAAGCCAACCCAACAAACTTTAAATGTCCCACTTCCTATCTTTACCCATACTACCAATGCTTCCCAGTTGTGCAGCGGCAATATATCCTGATGATATTAACAGATGTGCAAAGAATTCAGGCCTTTATGGTACCTCAACTAACTTGAGATGCATAGAAAAATCTGTAACTACAATTGGCAACTCAGAAAAAAATCATAGCTCTATGATCAGAATAATACCCTGACATTACCAAAAATATGACAGATTTCTCATTTCTCCAAGCAATAAATATGCATATTCAATTTTCTCTAGACTAATTGGATGCATTTTACAGATTCATTTTTATTGCCAGTGTCGTAGCTATACCAGAATTCCTCCATCCACAGATCAGCAGCAGTATCCCTCACACGTCTAGCACTCACTGGACACCTCCTTCCCTGGGATGGAAACAGTGGAAACAGACAGGAGCTGAAGGCCAGCCAGTGCCTGCGCTTGACCTCTTGCTGCAACAGGGTCATAAGGGAGCTGGAGAGAGCACCCAGAACGCTGCCTTTGCCCCATCCATCTTTCATGTTCTAAATTAATGTCTCAATAGACCACAACGTGTTACAAAGGTTTGGGATTGACAGGAGGAAAAAAGTGCAAGAACCTCATTAGGATTCTGTTCTCAAAGGCTCCACACAGCTTTGTCTTTTGAAGAGTAAAAGCTGCTTAACAAGTCAGCAATAGCTCAGTGTCCTGTCCTGTCCCCCCCC
>NDXB01010955.1:89205-100434 GCA_002631895.1 Agapornis roseicollis | reverse complement strand
AAGAAAAAAAAAAAAAAAAAAAAAAAAAAAAAGGCTAGAAATGTTCCTGTAAAGATCCATTTTGCAGAGCTACAGTTTTATCTTGCCCTTTAAGACTAGAAAGAGGAGGGGGAAGTGGAATTATGATTCAGAAGTAATTTTTCCCTTGAACTCTGCTTAGAAGAAGAAAGTATTAAGCCTGCTGTATTCAGAGTTAACACCACAATATAACTCTTGGACACAAATATTTCCAACTTGTCACCTGAATTCTCTAATCCAAATGTTTAACGTGGAGCCTTTACTCAAAATGCACTGGACATCACTGTAACAATCTAATGAAGAATATGGTCTGCAAACTAGCATACTCTGAGAAAAAAAAAATGAAGCTGGAACCAGAATCTAGCTTTCTTTTAAAAAGGTAATATACTAAAGGACAAGGTTTTGCTGGAGCTGCTTCAGCCTACCTTAGCTGAACTGCATACTATTATCATACCAGGCTCCCAATGAAGTGGTTACAAACTGTTTTCATATTCTACACTCCTTCCCATCTATCCTGTGCTGCACATCCTGACCTGGCTTCTCATCTCCCAGCCAGCACCCTGTGGAAGGGGTGGCAAATACTTTTATTACAGCTACTTGCAAGCCATCTGTGTCCTTCAAGGCTGCATGCTGAGGCCAGAGAAGCAGCAGTATTCATTACATAGGTAGTGCTGTGACTTCACAACCCTACGTCTGCTGCTAGTGGCCTTGTCCAAGAATAGCAGACAGTAACTCCTGAGTGCAGCTTTGCAACTCATAGTCTTCACAAATTGCAATACCGAGTTTACAGACTGTGGCGACCTCTCTGATATTGTGAGGTTACACTTAGAACTGGCTTTTCCAGAAAGGGGAAGTCTGTAACCTACAGAACATTTTTAATACTTCAGAAGTCTTTCTGGGCTTCATATATATAGCATGAGTTCCAAAAATACACACTAAAGTCTGTCTGTATATATATACACACAGATGTAGCTACACCTGATCCAGAACATTTTGCTATTTGATGATTCATTAACATGAACCCAATCATAAGCATATTTTACTCTCAATTATATCTATTTATATCTAATCTTTAAATATTTAAAACCATATTTTCTCAACAGTTATAGCATCTAACATGTTTCTTCCCCTGACTCATACATAAGAAAACCACTTATATCATCCATAAAAAAAAAGTATGCATTTTGTAATCAGACTATTCTCAGCTAATTGCTAAATACAGAACCTTTTATTCAGACTTAATAAGTGTCAATAAATGAGCAGGAGGGAAGCTTTCGTTTTGCAGGAGCCAGGTTCATGCCCTGCTGTGCACAGATCTCTGTGAACAGAAAGTGAGTTACTTAAGTAAAGGACTTTACAGCCTTTGAGCAACACAGTGAGAGTGCTATGGAAAACTATTCCGTCAAAATCTTGTTTGGAGAAAACCCTGCAACTTCAGTTCATGTAATTCAAATAAGAAGATTGTTAATTACTGCATGCAAGTCTTGTAACTTCTGACATTTGTCAATAGCTTACTCACATACGCTACAAAACCAAATTAGTTTCTAGTCTACATCATTATGAAACTATATATTCTTTTTTTTTTTGGGGGGGGGGAGGGGAAAAGGAGAGGAGGGGGTGGCTTTTGTATTTTGCTTTTCTTCATTTTTTTCTGTATGTAACTGATAATTATTTGTACAAAAATCACAGACCATAACCCCAGCACAGGGGAGGTTTTTGTGTTTGCTATTCAACCAAAAAGGACAAGCAGGTTCAAGCAAAATCCACATTAGCCCGAAGATCATTGCTGGAACAATTTCCTCAAGCAATCAAAACCCTACTCCAAACAGTTCACATTTCAGTGGGGATGTGCTTGATGAGCCCCCAGCTACTTGTAATAAGGAGAGGCCATAAATGTGAAAGGCAACCTACCTAAGAAAGGCAACCAGTATTTTCTTTCTAAACAATTATTTAAAAACCAAAAATTTCATTAATGACTTTTGCTATCTCAATATTACCGCTGCAATTGGATCCTGTTACCTTCTGTGGAGGCTTATTCTGCAAACAGCTCCCATCCCCACTGAGGTGGGAGGAAAGATCTCCAGAGGAGTAGCAAGACAACAGCTGTCCACTGACTACCCTGCAAGTCAGTGCTCTGCTTCTACTGATTCAAAAATCCTTTCTAACTAGAGTAATACTCCAAGATTTTGGGTTCTGCAACAGATACTATAGCAATGAAGCTAAAGCTGAGCAGACTGAGGACAGAAGAAAGAAATTCTTTTTGAACTGCACAAAACCATGCAATTTTTTCATTTTCCTCCCTGTTCTTGAAGCAAACTTTACATCACATCTGGTTTAACTCACAGCTTGTCTTTCCCTTATTTCAACTGCCCTCCTTTATAAAATATTCAGACTCAGGAAGACTGTTAAATAAAGTATTCTTAAGAGCTTGACTAGCATGAACCTCAGAAATTCATGGGAAATTATGACACTCTATTCTAATTTCCTTAATTCAGCTTTATTAACACAGAAGGTAAGATTTCCATTCTTCCCTAAATCTAGTGCACAACATTCCTAGACTTAAATTACTGGGTTTTTTCAGTTACTAAGAGAACACAGAAATGACTGCACCTCTCAACAGCATACACAGTCATTCTACCATATCCCTACCCACTCTTCACTACTACCAGAGAGCAGATTTTTTGAGTCTGAAGGCAAAGCTCCTCTGAAGCAGTAATTAGCAGGTTTGTCACTGGGCAGTGTAATGTGGGTGAACATAGCTCAGTACTCTCCTGTTTTAAACTATACATTCAGGAGACTACATTTAGTTGCATTTGACATTTTTCTTCTGTTTTGCATTCTTGTTTCAACTTAGAATTATAACCAACCATCTATATGTATTTCCTAAACGCTTTAATGAGGATGGGTAGACACTGAATTACCAAAAGGTTGCAGAAACTCTTCCTGGCTCATTTCTACCACTCACACTTGCAAGTGTCTCTCTTAGGACAAGTATAAAGCACTGTTCCACAACCTTCCCTACACTCATTTATGGTAAGAGACAGTTCTTCCATCCAAAGGAAAATTCAGAATCAGAGAAGATACCCAGCTGCCTTAGTAGTGATTTGGAGACAGCCTGTTATTTTGGTGGTGGTGGTGGTGGGTTGTTTTGTTTGGGTTTTTTTGCTTGCTTGTGGGTTTTTTTGTTTGGTTGGGGTTTTTTTTTTAGTATTTTGAGACAATTTAAAATGAATCAACCCAAGGAAAAATTTTTTCCTTGAAAGCGATTTGAAGAAAATCTCCAAACACTACAGCATAAATTTAGTGGTCAACTCTGACAATTTAAGACAATATAATTTGGTTTGTTACTCATTTAAATTATTCCTTAGGGTACAATTTATCAGAGTTAGATTTTTTTCAAACCAAAATCAGTATTATCACTGAAGCCCAGCAATATATTGTATATTCTATGGTAAGCCCTTCAAAGCAGCAGAAGTGATTAGGTTAAGACTGTAGGAGGAGATAGTCCTTCCTGGAACACATTTTACATTTAATCTGAAGAAATTCAAAAAAACTGCTGATGTATTTAAATGAACCACTGTGCTGAGCACCAGAATCAGTATTTAATCCAAACCATTAACTATTCTTTGAATTTTAAAGCTGTTTTTTAACTCTGATAGTCTTGCGTATCTTCTTTAACTCCTGTCATTCCCCTAGGTCCCTCTAGTGACACATTTGAGATTTAGCAAATTATAAACCCCTTCGCAAATGGCTTCCATGGCATTAGTGGATTAGGCACACTAATATTTCTCTATTGGTTTACTTCTATACTAACAGAAAGAAAACTGTTCTTTGCTCTTTAAAGAAGTTACTCTATGTTGTTGCAGTAAGTATGCCAACCTACGCACTGATAAGCTTCTGCCAGCTCCAAAGTATTAACAGTCTGTTGGTTAGTTATTTTTTATTGGCATTTCAAATGGCTATAACAGAGCTATTATGTGCCAAACACAATGCAGCACAGCTGCTATTTGAAACTGTTCTGTAGGTGTAGCTCTCCTGTGTAAGCCATGCAATATATTTATCTTTACAGAAATCATTCTTCATCAAACGATGAATGTTGGTCCTTACTTGAGAAGCGGTGTATCACTAAGGAAAACTATGGTCTCATAGGTCTGGATATTAACAGGGGGGAAAGAAAAGCTGACTATATGTACTTGGAATGAATATGTTATTGAGTAAAGGTTTATTCCCAAGCATGAACTAATTATTTTCAGACTTCATCAATAAAATTAGGATCAACTTCCACTAAAAACCAGGCATAATATTCAGAAAACATCTTCAGTAATAGCCCTATTAATTCATGAGTGAAGATGCAGCTTATAACAGCATCTCATGCCTGTAAAGAGACATCATTCTCACAAACTGCTCATATGTGGCTTCCAATGTTTATACAGACATTTTATACAAATAATTGTATGGTTCCATCTAATTATCATGATTCCCCTGGCACTATAGTTTTAAAGGTCAAGTAGGGTGCTTCTAAGCAGTTTGGGTTTTGAAGCAGATGAAGGAAAAATTACAATTTAGGGAAGGAGCAGGGGTGCATGATCTTCTTTTGAACTCATCTGTGTGGAATTCAGTGATTAGAACCAAGTTAATATACTGAAGAATAAATTAAACTCAAGTTTATTTGCAAGTAGTTCATAGGATGTATATCTCCATCTCAAAATGACTTTTAAACAGTTTACATATTTACAGACATCTTTACATTAAAGGAGATGTAAAGTATAAACAGAAGGCAAAGCAAAAGCATTGCTACTTTGCTAATCCCTGGCTTGCCTCCATACTACCATTAAATTACTTGTTCCTCCAAATTCTTACTCATCCCTATTCTTTTCCAATATAGACTTCTACCTAAGACAGAAGAGTGCATTATTTAAGGACGGGAGGATCAAGGACATTTCTCACAAGCGTACTAGCAATTTCTAGAATAGGAACAGTTATAAGTGAAAATGATATTTTTTCAAGTGTTCCCAGTATAGCACCTGTATTCCAAAACACATGGTTCATATAGATAATTGTTTGTTTTCATGTCCTTGCCAGGAAGTATTGGAAATTTGGCTTTGACGTGATAAAAAAGAACAGCTTTGTTGATATTAGAAATTCTTCTATTTAGTCTTGTCAGGCAACATTCTTAACCTGCTGGGAAAAAAAAGAAAGCCTTATTAAAACTCACTGCCTAAACTGTAAGTGAGGTAAGAGTACATTGCAGGACTTTCTTCTACAGCCTTTTAAAGTTATTAACACTGCAGCACTGCTACTCAATGTCAATCTTCTTTCAATTCCTTTTGAGTGAGGTCTTAGTCAAAACTGCCTTCTGGTTGATATTAGGCAGGGAAAGTTAGGGACTGATTCTCCTTCTTCCAAACATGGTATCCTCAACATTACTGACCACAACTACATCTGGGCTCAGCCAAGACCTAGTAACAATCCCATTTGGTTCATGTCATCTAACTAGTTCCGTCATTCCTGTATGTTCATCAGCATAAATATGGATACATTCACTTAAGTAGGGAGGACAAAAGGTCTGCTTCGTGATCCCACTGCTGATCTAGCAGTGTCTGCATCTCCAAAGAAGTATCCTACTCATTTGTTTATCAGGGGTTTCAAGCATCTCTCACTTTCCTAAAAGCCTCTGAAGAAAACAGAGTTTAAACTGAGCCCAGGGAGGACTTTAAGTAAGTTCCTGAAGCAACTGAGATTTTACAAGCTGGAGTTTTCTCTGGGAGCTACACCCCAGCACTTCAGGCCCTGAGGGAAGGGATCAGAAAGTCCAGAGGTCAGATGAATGCAGTTATAGGGAGAACAATCTTTCTGATTTTACTTCTGTGTAGAAATGCCTCCCTTACTTCTTCAAGAAAGTCTAAACACTTTAGTACCCATGTTATCTATTACGGATGCTGCAAATAATTCCATTTCTATTTTAATCTAAGCTGCTTTGAACTAAAGATACTTTATCCCTCAGTGAGCAATTAGATTTTCACTTGGAAATTATCCAGGTATTAAACAACAAGTGTGCACATCCCACATGCAGCATCCCAGGAGATAAATGAATAATAAGATGTGATTCCACAAAAGCAATATGTAACAACCGTACTAGAATAAGAAGGACTCTGAAGAGGGGGAAGCATCCTTCCAACAACCAATGACATCCAGGATCTATTTCTCTGTTGTCAGGGAAGCAGACCTTGAAATGTTTCAGTGGTTTGGTTGGTTGGTTTAGGGGGGGGTTGTTTATTTCTAAAGGAGTTTGTATCAGCTTCCTTTAATGAAAAGAATATTGGGCTCATCTAGTTCTACTTAAAGCAGTTTCTGCCCTCATACTGCTCTCTGCGACATGCTCAGTCAAACCTTTGACAAGCAAATGAAAATTGGCTTCAAGCGAATGGATAATACAGAGCTGGTCCTCCAATCAATTTCATGCTACCTAATTATTAGGGTGCATCAAGTGGCAGCTCTGAGCTTGCAACATCACCCACTGCAGAAAAGTCAGACCACTGCCATCCCATTGATTCATTCCCTGAATAAGGCTCAAGAAGCCAGTTAAAAAAATCAATGAAGAAAAATTGAGGCTTTATCCACTGAAATGGGTAAAGTCTCTTACACAAAATCCTTCCTTGATCTACCTGTCATAATTATTTATATTTAAGAACATTGCATGGAATTGATTAAAAGTTCAATAACAGAAAATTACTCTTGTCCTTAGGAACGAGGACCACTTAAAAATAGTAGGAGAATCTGAAAGTTTAACAGATGCATTTTGTCATGACAACGCTTCAGTAAACAGGCTGTAACATGAAGAAATTAAAGCCTTTTGTTTTAAGATACCAGTTTTCAAGTAGCAAGATGATTAATTAATAGAACAGACTGAAAGCATTATCCACATTCAGGCTGTATAACAGAGGTGTATAACTATGATTTAGTCAAACATGCTACTTGGATCAATCCACACACAGTCAGCAGCTGTACAGAAATTCAGAATATTAGAGATTATTAACTGTGGACTTAACTGATGAGTTCATGCATTACTGGATTTAAGGTAATATTTTACTAGAGATGATTTAAGTGTCTTCACTGCATACACAGAAAACAAATTATGCTCAGCTAGCTGTCCCAGCAGTGCAGGAGGTCACCGCCCAGCTCTCTTAACAGTTGTAGCTATAACAGCAGGAATAGATCTACTTACTTATCTCTCAATTACAGACTGCTCCTGTCACCATTAGCTGATGTTTCTAGAGTTGGTGCAGCTATTGGTACAGCAGGCATTTTAACTATCCAGCTTACATTCCTAGTAATATGTCTTTGTATTCGCCTGAAAACACTTTAGCCAAAAAGAAAGGGAAGAATAACCTTTGCCTTAGGATAGCAGAAACCTTATTTTTTTTTCACTTAAAAGATGTTTTCCCAAGTTCCAGCCATGGTTGAGAAGTGATTGTGCACTATGTGTCAACATCAGATATACATGCCGATCAACAGCAGAGGTGCTATTATTTCTTTTTGCTCCAGGTTAATGCTCTTCAGAAAAAAAGTGCACGATGACCATAACTGTTCTAAGATTCTATGAGCATGCATCAACTTTAATGGGACTGAGTGAGATACCTGCTGACAGAGAACTATTAACTACTCCGACTTTCTCTTTTGCATTTTCTTCTGAGTTAGTAAAATTTTCACTACTATTTCAGTGGTAACTCCTTAGTTAAGAGTTTTTTGTTTTTAAAGTAAGCTATAGTTTTGAAAGGTAAGTTACCTGTTAGCTGCCTTTTGCAGAGTTTAAATAGGCTCAATTAACACTAATACACTCATTAGGCTCCCATGAATAAAAAGCCTGATACACAATAAAAATTACAGCAGGATACAGAGTTACCAGAGATTTTGAGAAAAGGTTAATGCCTGCTAACACAACTCAGTTTGACTGCCAGTATGAAAACCAAATATATATTTGCTTTTTATCTACTGTATATTCATTTTCCAGACTTGTAAAAACCCACAATGTTAATGCATGAATCTGTAACTCTTCTGGCTACACAGGCTACCTCTGACCTTTATCAGCATTTATGTTTGCTGCAGTTATAGTAAAGATATGAATTTGCTCCTGGCTAGCACTTAAGAATACTCTAGGAAGCAGAAAGTTCTACCCTAAAAAAAACTATCCTAGAAAAAAAAACAAACAAAAAAACCAAACAAAAAATCACACCCCCCCAAAAAAAAACCACCAAAAAAACCCACAAAACCAAACAAACCAAAAAACAAAACCAAAAAAACACCACAAAACCTTTTTTGACTTTGTTTTTCCTAATTACGTTTTTCTAGATCAAAACACCTTTTAGGAGTTAACGAGACATTGCTCAAGCATATGAACTGTCTTGAGTCCATCCTGAATACTTGATTTGCTTGCGTTAAGGAAAGTCCAGTACGGTAATTAGAATTTATATTCCTAGTATAAAATTACTTATGCTATTATTTATGCTACGTCCTCTTTCAGAAGACTAGTAGCACTATTAAGCTGTTTCATTTAAAGCTTATTTTGTTATCTACTAACACATAACTTAAGACTTGTTTTTGCAGACAAACTTGTTTGGAGCAAGCAGTATTTGCACCAATTGTCATGAGTTGATGCTTTTAACAGCTGTGGACAGCTATGGCCTTTAGCATAAACCCCTGCTGGTTTGCAGGTTTGAATGATGCCCTTCATCAATGTTTCTCTGCTGTACTTTGTGACAGTAAGAAATTTACCGAGTAGTAAAAAAAGCATCTTTACCTCCCTAATGTGAGCAACCGGTGACAACTGCAAAATCATTTTGACATCTGGAGAGCTGTTAACATGCCCACATTCTCTTTAGCACCTTGAACATGCTAATTACAAATTTCATTACTGGTGGGGGAAAGAGCAGCAAGCTCAAAGCTTGAATTCTCCTGTATCTTCTCACTGCATGATCACATTAGATTGATGAATATGAGATAAAGAAAGGTACTGGCTTATGCCCCTTCAGAGTACCACCATATTTAGGAACTAGGAACCTTGCTAAAAATCGCACAAGGCTACTCAAAGTAAAGAACAAAGTTAGTGATATTCACATTCAAACAGCAGGATGGTTCCTTCATGCCAGAGGTGACGTGCATCCTTCATCAACTACGCGCTGAAACGGGTTATGCCTCAAGAAAACAAGAGTGGTAAGGAAGGCCACAAGAGACAGGCACATCCTACCCTTTCATTCACAAAGCCTCTCAACAGAAGCATAGACCCAATTCTTGAATTTCCCATCTGCTATGACTGTACTGCAGAGGATAAATCCTCTGCCTGGAACAGTCGCGCATTTTACTGTGTTCTACCAGAAACTCTTCACATGCAGCATATTTTTCCTCTGGATATTTGCCCATAAGATGCTGTAACTAAGTGCTACATGATTAAGTCATGTAGCTTATGTTCACAGCTTATGATGTTGCTTTCTACAAACTTGTCGAAGGCCACATTGTTATAACAGATGAAACTGGCAACCTTACTGCATGCTACAGAAATTTCCTTCAGCAGGAGAGCCGTTGAGATGAAAGCTTCTTTACCAAAGTACTTGCTTCCTATGTATGCATGGGCCATATATATATACACATATAAAACTGACTTTTACCACACAAACATTTCATATACATAAAAATACATCTAAGATTAAAACTGTAAAGGAAAAGCTATTGTACAATCAAGCTTTTTTTAATGAAGAAATAGACATGCACAGAAATATGCTGTTACTCCCGAACCACGATTAAGGAACACAAGGTTTAGAGAAAACTGCGCAGAATGAGCTGATGCAGCTCAATAAACAGGCCTTCAAGCACAGAAGCCCTTCTTTGGGTCTACAAACAAAACAGCCCACTAAGGAAAGTTCATCTCCAGAAACAGGAGGTTGAAGTTACTGTTTCTACTACAGACCTGAAGAAGTGCTTGCATGGGTCTGGTACACATAACCCCCAAACTTTGCTCATCGAAAGCATTTGTCTGGAAGAACACTCTCTTTAATACAGCATGTAAATAAACCGCCCTAGCCCTTCACAGGTGGCATTGTAAACCGAACAAGATCAAACATAAAACAATAAACAGTACTCTACTGCAAACAGTATGCTTCTTTAAAAAGCACCTTATTGATACCAATTTCACAACAGCAGAAATAACAAGCTATGTCTTCCCTTTAGAGTCAAGGCATTATTTTACATAATAAATAACCATGGAGAAGATGACATCTTACACTTGTTTTGGCTGGAGTGGAGTTAATTTTCTCCACAGTAGCTGGTATAGGGCTGTATTTTGTTTGGGTTTTTTTGCTGGGAACAGCATTGGTGACACAGGGATGTTTTCATTGCTGCTGGGTGGTGCTCACACAGAGTCAAGGCCTTTCATCCTCCTCACTCCACCACATCAATGAGAAAGCTGGGGGTTCACAAAGAGTTGGCAGCAGACACAGGTGGGACAACTGACCCCAACTCACTCAAGCAATATCCCACACTACAGAACATTCTGGTATTCATTCCCCCTAGTTCATAGGGAAATGAACTAGGGGAAAGAGGAAGAAAAGGGGACATTCGCATTGGTGGTATTTGTACTTCCCAAGCTTTCCTAGGCATGGCTGAGCACCTGTCTGCCCATGGGGAGTGGTGAACTAATTCCTTGATTGCTGTGCTTATGGGTGCAGCTTTTGCTTGGCCTGTTAAACCGTCTTAAAATCTCAACCCATGAAAGTCTGCATTTTTACTCTTTCAATTCTCTCCCCCATTACACCGGGGGAAGGGAGCAAGTGGCTGTGTAGGGCTCTGTTGCTGTCTAGGGTTAAACTACAACACATTATTAAACTGTAGTCTCCAAATCAGCTTCACTGTTGCCTGCATCTCATCATAGCAGGACTGAACCATGTCCTGCAAAGGGAAATCTTCTGTTCCCTTTGGTTTTAAAATCCAGCTTTACTACATAACCAGTATATAGAATGGATTGTTATTCCTTCCTATCTGCTAATTGGCACAGATTGTGATAACCTATTTGTATCTTCAAAAATACTCCTGAACACACTGCAAAATACTTGCTGGAGGATTCAGAGGCCAAAAGTGATCAATCCTTTTGGCAGATACTGTATTTTTCTACACAACCAAATTATATTGCTGTTTCTCATAAAAAAAAATAAAAAAAAAAAA
>NDXB01010955.1:52898-89123 GCA_002631895.1 Agapornis roseicollis | reverse complement strand
TATACAAAACCAAATTAAATTGCTGTTTCTGAAAAAAAAAAAAAAAAAAAAAAAAATCACAATTCATGAGGAGAGAAAAAAAAAATCCCAACAACTAAATAAGGAAATATTTGGTTTAAAACCTAATATACAAGGTAACTGTAACCATTTTGTCTGCATGTGGCAGATGTGCACATTTTACATACTAGCCACTTCTAGAAGACTCATCTTTGATGAGGCTATAGCCCCCATGCTGAAACAACACGTTTCAAACATTCAAAATGGCAAGGCATGGTCAGACTGCAGTCCAGCATGGATATCTATAGTTGGCTGTGACTACTCAAACTATGCTGGAAAGTGACACCACCAAGTAGCTCTAACCCAGGTCCAAGAATGTGTGTTTCACTGACCTGTCCTGACAAAACCACACTGAGACTGACTGCATGGAGAGGTCACCCAACCTGCTCCAGCACACAGGTAACCCAGCTATCAGCAGGCAGCATCTAACCTACTCCTCCTGTGCTGCTACAAAGCATTTACAGGTTTCCTCTGCTTAAGCATACATGACAAGACTTCATTCCCTTTATGGCAGTAAGCAGTAAATAGTGTGAGCAGGCACTTGAACACAACCAGCACGTCTGGGCAACTGCCCTTTCCTTCTAACCCCCATCCTAGTTACTGTGAGAATACTGAAGACACAGGGAGGGAATTTCTTACACAGAAGGGATCACTTATCATTTAACAGCACTGCTTATGGCTTAGTGAGGCTATGGCTTATGAAAGAGATGCAATACAAAAAAAAAAACCCAAAAGCCCCCACCATGACCATTTCATTGGTTTTTAATTTGTTTCTCCTTTCCAAAAACCCACTTGGTGTCTTACTCTGTCTATCAGCTTTAATTGGTGTCTGTCAAACTTCTTTACTCAGAGGAATGACAAACACTTGACTTGGATGAAAAACATCAGGTCTGTAAGTTTAATAGCACCAGCATCTACCTAACTGACAATAGTTGAGTCTATTTGGCTATACAGAGAGAAAGAGGTCCAGTATCCTACTTTACACTTTCATTTTCCCCTTTTAGCAGCTGTAAGGTTAGAACAGGCATTTTTGGAGCTTGTCAGTAAGAGAACGGAGGAAAAACGAGGTCTGTAAACAGGTCGGCAGTTCAAACTTCAAGCTGTCTGCATGTTTTCCTGTAGGTGATAGCCTGCCATTGTTTCTAAATGTAGTCTGGTTCTTACTCTAAACATGACATGCAAAAGCCAGTAAATCACAGCTCAAATGAGAATGAAGACAACCACTGAGAATGCTGTTGTGGTTTAACCCAGGACAGATGCAAAAGGTACAGAATACTGATGCATTTTTATTACTTAAGTTTCAATTAAAACATACCTCTCATACTACAGACCTGTTGACTTTCCATCCTCAGAACCAGCTTTAAGCAGCTTAACTACAAACAAAAACAAAATAAACAAACAAACAAAAATGGACATTTGAGTTTCAAGCAGTTTTTGTCCTAACTTGGTAATATAGATACTAACACAAATTATGCTTTCAAAGCTTAAAGGTGATTGATGTTGCTACATTTCATGTTGGTGTTATCAAGACCCTTCTGCACAAACCCTGACAAAAATGAGAGTTACGAAGTGCATACTCTTTATTCTGAAAGCAAGGGGCCTTTGCGAGCGATGAGGTCTTTGCCCGCAACCTGGTTTGATAGCAGAAATCAGGGAGTTCTTCTCACTTTTTGTTCCACACTCATTAGCACTGTCAGAAATAGTTGTAGGTGAGAAGCCACATTATTCTGCTTCTCCTGCTTTGGGAGGCGAGCGAGTCTCAAGATGGATTGACATGATCTATTTTTCAAATCTATTCATTCTCCTGTGTTTTATAAAATGTGTTTTGTTTTGGTTTTTTTTACAGCTTTATCATCTCCATTGTACTGTAATCTCATTCATCTCTCCTCAACAACTAGCACTTTTTGGTGTATTTAGTCTACATGACAGGAAAAAACTTCCATATTAGCCTATAGGAAACTTGTTGATTTCTAATTAATTTAAATAGAATTTCTACCTGGCTGGAATGGAGCTAACTTTCTTCACAAGTAGTCCATACAGTGCTGTGGTTTGGGCTTGTGGCTGAAAGCATTGATAACACAACAGTGTTGTGGATATCGCTGAACAGCGCTGACACAGCACCAAGGCTTTCACACCCACCACCAGCAAGAAGGCAGTGAGAAAGAAGCTGGGAGAGGACACAGCCAGCAGAGGTGACCTGAACTGACCCAAAGGACATTCCGCTCCAACCCATGCTGTGCTCAGAGCTCACTGCCCCCTCCTATTAGACCCAGTGGGAAGCCGAGGGAGAACAGGAAGAACAAAAGCAACAGAACTCATGGATTGAGATAAGACAGTTTAATAACTGAAGGAAAGGGGCAGAAAGGAAAGGCAAGCAAGTGATACAGAAGCCATCACTCACCACCTCCCAACAAGCAGACTGACACCTGGTCAATCTTGGAAACCAAATCCCTCCCCTTCTTCCTCCTCTACCGTAGGGTTGGGGTTTGGGGTTGGTTTTTTGGTTTGTTTTTTTTGGGGGGGTTGGGTTTTTTTCCTTGGTTGTTTTTTTTTCCTTCAGTGTTTCGCCATTTGCATTTCTACCAATAATAACTCATTGACAAAATCAAGACTTCAAAATTGCTTTCAAGCAAAACACAGAAGATCAAGAATAATGCAAGTTACTGTTTCTCTAAGGCACAAATTCTACCTTTGCATATAAGCACTTAGTGTTTACCCTGCTGTGGTTATTAGACTGTACAAACATTGAGAAGGGCAGTACATCACATTTTGCCACATTTATGATTTTTAAAAGATAAGCTATAAAAATAAAAGAAAGCAAAAACAAAACCAAACATTTGATGTGGAAAATAAAGTGGTTTCCTGTTCTTGGGTGTGTGATCAGATGGCAAAGTTACCCTTTTGTCAGGTTCTTCATAACAAAGCCAAGGTCATTTAGCAGGAGAAAAGAAATGCTATTCTAATCTTACCTACACAATCCCAAACACAATTAGAAACTACTTAAAATTGCATTGAGACCAGTGGCAAAACTCATAGGAGTGCAGAAAAGCAAGTTCACAGCCATCTGCCTGATGCATAGTTTCACAGATTCTTGGGGATGGTTAAGGAGAAAACTCCCTAGACACTACTGCATGAATCTGTTAAGCTGTAAACCCACTTTATTTTTCCAATTCTATTTTTGAGAACTTTGGTAAGTCCACACAATATATGCATTCATTCAATTAATTCAACCAAGCAAACTAATCGTGTCCCTAGTTCACATGTTTGGGGTTTTTCTTTATGATCTAGAGCAATCTGCGATAGCTTCTCCGAGAAATTATTTCTTCAATTCAACTTAAAAAAATCTCTCCCTCCTTCTCATTTGGGCTTTCTCACATCTGACTGCTGCCAGATGTTACAGGTAGAAGCAGACAGAACACACCATCTGTACTCCTGAATGTCTCAGGCATATCCTAACAGGCTGTTGGCTTCATCTGAACATTAATGGCTGATGGCAGCACGGCAGGTGCATTGGAGGGCCAGTGGGAAATGTATTGAGAAGCCCAGAACAGGCTTTTACTTGTGTGCCAGATAAAAGCTGGGAATTATAAAAAGACGACTATGCAGTAAATATTGAAAGAGATTGAGAATACTCATTTCAGGACTTCCCAAATGATACTATATGGTGTTATATTTTAAAAAATAAAGCCTTAGCCTATTGTATTTCATGGAAGTGGGAGATGAGAAACGTAATTACAAAGATATTTATAAACTGAAGTGCATTTTAATAGCTTGCTTGACATGCTGTGAAAAGGTCCAGGCACATACATTTCAACCGCATCAATTGCTAGATAACACAAGACAAATATATACACACTTGTCCAGATATAAATCCATTCCTTACTTGGTTTTCAAATACAGACCTATAAGGTTTTTTCTAAAGTTGATAAGCATGCAAGAGAAATTCACTTTATGATCAATGTATTGAAGTATTTTCTGTTCAGTCCCTCTGTAACTAATACCATTTTTTACTTTGTTTTGCAAGAATGTCTCTCTCTCTCTCCTCTCTCTTCCCCCTCCCCCCCACTTGCTCTGAATTATTTCACCACAGGATATTGGAGGAAGAGTTAAAAACTTCAGTTACCATCAGCAATCAAATGCTTTCCATAGCTCTCAAGAGAAATACACAGCTCAAGGAGGCTTTGCTCCAAGACTTTGCTAGTGTCAGACATCCAATACACATAGCAAATCACATCTGAACCTTGCTGACATATCACCAAAGCTTTTTCATGATACTGTCAGTATACCTGCACCTACTGTGAATGAAATGTCTTTAGAGAATGAATAAATAAACAAAACTAATCCCATTTATTATTCTGCTAAATGCCCGAGTTAGTGCACAGTCTCTCTGCTAATGCAGAAAAATACAAACTACATTATTGGATATGTAATGCTTTCATTTGTCGACATTTCTTTACCAGCAACTGAACCAAGACCTGCTCATTTCGCACAGACAGGGCTGCTTGTTTGGTTTTAAAGATCACTGTAAATTAATTTCCTTAGAAGACTGAAGCCACCATATCACTGACCTTACCAATTACCTGGCGCAGCTGTAAGAAAGTACATTCACAGTAGAGCCATAATTCTGGAAGTATCTGTGTGCCTACAAATCTTAAAGAATGGGAAAGAAGTAGGTGTATATATATATATATATATATTAAAAAAAAAGACTAGACACAAACTTGATGAACAAAGTGATGTGCCTGGCCATTTCTGCTCATTAAAATGTAATGACAATTTGCCACTGCCTCTCAGTCCCTAAATTGAAGTTCAAGTTCCTTTCAGTGCACCTCATAAATTTTAATTCCTATTACATGCTTTGTGCTGCTGCCCCTTCAGTCGAAGCTGTCCTGTAAGAGCTCACTGAACAAAATGCCAGTGAAAGAGAGCACCCGCCGTCCTACCCTGACCCCTGCCACCAAACAGGACCAGGGGTCCGCAGCTGCCACCAGATCCCATTACTGCAATGGTGGTCCACAGGCACGTTGGGCTCTGTCTTTGTCAACAGCTACACACTCACACACTATGACTGGTCTGAAATGGCTCATAGTAACAATCTCTGAGCTATGTCACTGGTGGAATAATAAAACTACCTGTTTTGCTTGGGTTTGCTGAAGTGAGGGTGAAGATCACACTGCGTTTCATCTATTCCACCTTGCCTAACCATCAACCAGGATGTTACCAAAATGCAGGACTCCTCTCACCTCTGTAAGTCAAGTGCAATAGTTCAAACAGGAAGGGAACAAATCTAGGATTTCATCACAATAGCTAACAGATTTGAAGCCTTTCCTAATCCTAATTTAGGATTTAGTTTATTAAGCCTTGATCAATATCTTAAATTACATTTGGTATTCCTTTGCATCTATCCAATGCAAATAAGGACTTTTGCTAAAAAAAGTAGCATTCACTTCCCAGTCACAGAACAGCCTAATTGTTCTCACACTGGAACAGACCAACCTTCTGTCTTGCCTTTTGTTTTGTTATTTTTTGGGGGAGATGATAGTGTTGGACTTCTGTTGTTGGTTTTTGAAGTTAAAAACCTGCAATGCTTCCAATGACTTCAAAATATTTAATTCATTAGTTTAAAGCTTTGGCTGACAGTGTGCCTATCCCTTTCTCAACATTTAACTGGATAGCACACAACTTGAAAGGACAAATTGTTAATTCTTTAAGTTACACAATTAGCTTGACTCATGCCAATAGCTCTATTCGAGTCAATGGAAGCTTTTCTTTGAGGGAAGTTCATGTTTTTCCTTGTTTACTTTTGTTTCAGGCAGGTAAGGGTGGAACAATGAAGTCCATCAACTTCAAAGTAGCTCCATAGGGTTTCAGTGGTATGAAGCTGATCCATTGTTTAACATTGTATTTTCTGATTTTTCCTTTATTATCCTTTGAATAATTAAAACCTTGGAAAGCCTGTTATATTAAACAGCTAATTTTCATATCATTAGTTGTCTGAGTGGTTGAAAGGGCAAACATAAGCTATATGTAGTTTCGAAGAAAATGTTCATTTCTTTGTGTTAAATGACACTCACAACGTCCATCAATAGAGATCTTCACAGCCTAGGTTACTCAAAGGTAGCTTCTGTACATGGTGCATATAGTATTAATAGCAGATTTGAGTTCAGCAGCAAAATTCCACTGCTATTCGTCATAAGCCAATACTAAATCAAGGGATATTGAGCTCCTAAAAGTTTAAGATTTTTATGTTAACCATATTTGCTCCATTTCTTCCCACATGCACGAGTTACAGGATACTTTTAATCTAGCAGAAGGACAGGTAATGTTTTCCCTCAGACTGAATCAATATTAAGGCAGGTATCAGTTATCTTAAGCAGAAAAAAATCTTGGGCCCAACTGCACAAAGACAAAACAGGAACCAACTCCTACCAATGAACGTGGTCAAATAGGAACTGTATGATTCTTTCTTTCTTCCCTAGAAATGCCTACAGTCTATATAACATCATTAGTGGAGGCGATAAAAAAAGAAGGGTACCAAAATATCATCCAACACTTTCTTTAATCATATAAAAAAGGCCATCACATAAGCATTATTCATTCAAAAAGTGTCTCATTTTCCACAGCCTAGGGCTAAAGGGAGATGCAGATGGGAGGAAGTTAACAGAACAATCTACAGAGAGGAACTTGTCGTGCAAAGCACTCTTTCAAAGGAAATGAAGGACAGAAGAGTATTCTGCGCTTGCTCCACTGCTAAATATAGGCTGGAAGACAGCCATTTAAATGTATTTATTACTATTTATATGCACATATAAGCCAATTACTCCTGTAAATTTATTTCCAAATCAAGAAGCTCTGTAGAACCATACTTCCACTTAAAATGTGAGTTGGTTAAAGAAGCTTCCAGTATTGCATTTTCCTTCCTCTAATGATTTATTTAAACAGCCCAAGTAACTGAATCCTTTTCTGCATGTTATTATACTTTTTTTAATGGAATTTATTTTATGTCTTTATGAACATCACAACATCTTTGAGTATTGAACCAGTAGCAAAGATTTGGCTTTTGAGAACAGAGCTACATCTCTACATAATACTAGCATGAATATGCTAATCACATCAGCCGTCCAAGTTCAATGTGTCCAAACATAGCATAGAAAAAACCTAAACAGGTGGACCCAGTGTTCAAAAGCAATATTGCTGAGTAAAAAATTCCATATGTAACATACATGTCACTATTAAAACTGAGACATCAATCTACTGCTGGACGGACAAGACTTACAAAAATACTGAAGATCCATGCCAATAACTTATTGAAAGCTTTGCTGTGTTCCTAGCTCAGCATCCTGTATCAGTTTGCATATCAAAAGCCACATGAAATAAAATTCTGACACTTGAGACCCACGTCAATCCACAATTCAGGAGCCCATTCAGGTAGTATGATCTGCAGTTATGTAGCCCTGTTTCAGAGACAGCATACTATTCTGACTGGGAAGAGCAACATTTCAGGCAGTACAATTACTTATCCTAGAAAAGTCAAAGATGTTTGTTAGTGGCAAATACCTCACAGTATAATGGACACTGGTTAAGCATACAAGCATAAGCACATCCGACAGTATAAAGATCAAGTCTGCCATGCATTAATGCTTAAATGTTTTCTGAACACAATTAAATGAGAATAATCCTTGTACAAATGCAGTTATAAGAAATTCTGGCTTTTATTTGTATTACCTGATAGAACCTGATTAACATTTCAAGTTTATGGCAGAAAACCAACGAGTTGTCTGTTTTGCATATGCAACATTTTGGCATTGTTCTTTTGAGGAGGAGAAAGGGAAAGAATGGTTCTTTTGTCACATCTTCAATACCATCTGTTTCAGACACAGCAAAAATACTTAAACTTCAATTTGCATAGGCATGCACTGGCAACTTGTTTACAATGCTGGATGGGAAACAAATCTACCATAACCTAAAACTCTTTCCTCTTCCACATGAGCCTGTCTCTACAGAAAGTTCTGTTAACCACAGAATCAGCCCCCTCCCTTCATCCCCAACGTGTATTACTACGGACAGTTTCCTAAAAAGCTAAGGCCCAAAAATCCAAGCTGTGGCCCCTCCAGTCAGAACTCATGGCTCAAACTGGACATCAGCTCATCAGTGGTCATCCTTGTTGGGTTTTGACCTCAAATTGCTCACTGCTCTCAGAAAGCTCACTCAAATAATACTTCACTGGCACTAGAAACTAAATGGATAGATCACAGTACATACTCAAATAACAGCAAAGCAAATCTAGGCTGTCCATATTTAATCATACAGGAAGAAAACTAAGGCTCTATTTTTTGACTACTATCCTGCATCTCATAGCAGGGCTATTGGCATTACAGGCCAAGAGCAAGTTGATAATATCTAAAGCCTATAATGGCTTTCACTGTGCTCAAAACAGTTAAGTGCTAACACTGCTGAGTAATCCTACAGCAAAAAGCTTCCTCAAACAGTTTTCTTCTTTTCTTGACCCTAAAAATTAGTTGTGGTGTCACATCTCTAACACCAGGCACTTCTTACCTCTTGGTACATTAAAAAAAGAAATTAGTCTCAAGATAAACTGTTTATGAATGTATTTTTTTAGTAATGTCAAGTACTGGATGATTTGAAAGCAGGTTTACAAAGTATATGTACACTTGAAAAGCCCACATTATGCCAAAGAACACATCCCACACACTTTTCATGCCATCATCACTACAGACCCCCTTGTAACTTCACAGAAGAGGCTGGAACTTGTGAGCAATGTATGTTAGTTGCAAGCAAAGGAAGAGCTGCTCCTGAAGAGCACAGCCTGAGCTGCACCTCAGATTATGCCGGTTCAAAAAATCAGAAAGCTGCTGCCTTTTCTGGTGGCAACTGAGTGTTAAGATTACATTTTGCTGCTAAGCTCCTCTTGATAGAGCAGGGCAGCTACAGAATACAGAGTGCCTTGAAGGCAGAATTCTCTCTCAAAAACATAAGATCTTTTATACCCTTTACTGTTTTTGCCAATGCACAATATGGCAGCTTCAAGCACATTACCCATTGGAATATTACACCACTGAACAGCACATGATAGCATTCCCTTGCACTGGCACTAACATAAATTTGCTGAAGAAGGAAATAAGCAGCAAGAAATGAAGCGCACGCTCCAGTTTCCAAGGAAAGCATGTTAATGCCTAATACATGGTGTGTGGGGGGAGGAAGAGCAACAAAAATAAGGGAAAAAATGCGTCCTTTATAAAGATGTTGCTTGAGTGCTGCCAGGGGAAGATGAGCAGGACCTATAGTGATCTGCTGAGTAAATGCCGGTCATGCAAGCTAAAACTGCCAAAGAGCAGCTTCCAGTGACATATCCAATTTCAGCATTTACAATGCATGAACTATTAAACTCAACCAATACAACTCTTTATGGCAGCCTCTCAGAACTATATGCTGACTAACTTCCATACAGAAGAGCATTTTGTTTGCTTTTCAGAATACATTTCTTAAGGAAAAAAGTGCTAGCTTGTACTAAAGACTGACTGAGATCCTGATAACAGCAAGGAAATATCCCCAAACAAACTCTGTTTATATCAAGATTCCTATTCACCAGCTATCTGTACACCAACATGATTCCTCTTTTGTGGCGTTTTATTTAAAAAACAGGGACATAGAGGTTAGAATTTAAAACTATCTAAGTAAGTTCAGCAAGCATTCTTGTCTCAACCAATGAATAGTGCTATTAATAAGGGGCCAAGATTAAGGTTAAGGTTTTGTCTAAATGAATGTTTACTAATTATATAATTCTATTATAATCTAAACATACACCTTGTAGAGGTACAGGTTTGTCACAGGCTAAGGCCAGCCAAAAGCACTGCTCAGAGCAAAAGAGATCTTGACCTTATCTGCCTGGCTTCAAGTGACTAGATTAACTCATTGTGAGCTCAAAAGACAATGGAGGAATAGATAACTTTGTTAGTAACTGCTAACTTCAGTGTCCTGTTTCCTTAGGTTTGTGGTGTCAGTCTGAACTCGACTGGAGGAGAATCACTATCCATCCACAGTACCTGTCCCATTCAGTAAATACTTCTCACATTATACAGTTATCAAGTGGTGAGGTTCTGCTCTCCAACTTCCCAACACAATCCCCCATAACAAGTACTCTTCCAAAAGCTGTAAGTTACTTTTCAAGCATCACTTTATCCTTCTCTCTAGCAATCTAGATTTACATTATGGATAGGAAAGAAATGGGAAGTGATGGCCAAGAGCAGCAACAGGTTTGGGTTAGCTCTTCAGACTCTTTCTACATCATTTGACATGTTACCAAGAATTGTGAAATGGTATTGCAAACTCTGTATTCTAAATTGCATATTGTTACATCTATGAAACCAGGTTACAGACCCACTAGCATTTACCGCACTTGTGTCAACTATGTAAGGTTAAATTACTGTGGAATTTAATGGCAGAAGTATAACAGATTTCAACAAGATCCAGATTTCCCTCTTAAACAACAACTATTGCATGAGTGTAATGCAAGAGTGTGTAGAAAAGTAGTTAGTTATTCTAGATTTGCTGGTTTTGTTTGGTTTTTAAGCAGCATTGGTACTATCATTTATTGGTTCAGGCTTCAAGTGTGGTTTCATCAGAGGGTCAAATTGGTTTAAGTTCAGTTTCTGAGTGACAGAGGCTGTCCATCCACTTTTCTCCTCAATGGAATTGTTTTCAAATATATTGGTACCCTACCTGGATCACTGGGCAATCATACAGGCATTAGTGACACCTTCGGAATGCAGGTGTGGGAAAGTAGGCTTGCAGACAGGACTTCACTGGGAAGAGTCCCTTCAAGACTTCGAGGAGGTTCCTAATATTCTAATCATCCAAAATCCTATTTTTATGTTGGACTTACATATGTAAGTCCAAATACGGACTGGAAAGATCACTGTCATTGGATATGCTCAGCTGTAGTGCAGAGTACTCCAAAATCCCCATAAAAGGCACAGATTTATCCAAATCTCATGCAGACAACACCTTACTGAGGGCAGCCCTTTACTTGGCATTCCATACGAAGAAATGCTTAGCAAAACAGGATTTCTTTTTTTATTTTTATTTAATGGACTGCTTAGTGACTCGTGTCAGGCTAAATTAGGCTTCTCTTTTAAGAAGGAGCAGAACTAAGTGCCATGAGATAAGGATCAGGGACAGCCACAGGATTAGTGCAAAACAGCCTCTCTCTACAGCACTACACTTCAGGCTAATGGAATTCCATGCACCTCCTGCTAATCTTTGCTTCGGGCAATCCAGCAATTCTCCTACAGAATTACTGCGAGACCAAATATTGTCCCCAAGGATCTAGCATTGTATTATTTTGTACTTGTCAATACTAAAAAAAACCCCAAAAATCTTCCATTATCTACTGACCTAAATAAAATATCATCATGCAGGGAATGCCCCAGGTCCTTTCAACATAGATTTTGTGGTTTTGTGCCACTGCTCCCCCTTCCCCAGCGGGACTGGTAATTATCAGCCACACATTTGTTCACACATTATGTGCCGTGTTGAACAAATAGCTGTTGAACAATATTATGTTACCAAAACACCTGCTATGACAGACTGACAGAAGTCCAACAGCTACACTCCATTATTATCTAATCCAGCAGTTTGATTTCTCTTTCTACTTTTACCTATCTTACTATGATAACCTTTAACATAAATTATTTAGGAATTAACCCCCGCCCTTATAGTGTACAAAAATTCAGATTTTATATGATAATGTGTTTAACTCTTACTGTCCCTCAGCTTAATAAAATACTCATGTGAATTCTTTTATCATTTAGGAAGAGGAGACCACAGTTCGTTTTCAAATCTCAGATTCCTATAGCAGGATAAACTCGGAAGAATTCTATTAAACACAAATAGCAACTGTCAACCTTCCCCATGGGGACAGGCTAAAAATGAACATTCAACCCACGGCTAAAAGGACAGCAAGAAAAAAGCAGCAACAGCTTCTGAAGATTTCTTGTGCACATGTAAAGACCTGTTCTTTCACATTGATTTATCTCCAAACAAACTGGATTAAGCACTTAAACAGGAGTGGGAGAACCTCCAGAGCTGAGAGGGGGCAGAACTGGGTGCTTCAATGCAAGTAAACATTACTGAAGCTCCAGAGGAATCTGAGATCAGTTTATAAGAGAGCTTATGTGGCAGGTTGCTGGATTCCTCCTTCACCCTCCATGTTCCCTACAATTCCACAAGGGTAGAAAAGACTAGAAGGGCCATCAAAAACTAGCTGGTCTATCCTCCCCTATTTCAAGACATCATTAGCAATAGTTAGATGAGGCAAGTAAAAGACAAGAATTATAATCCATCAGAGAAGCAATTCAATGCTTTAACCTCTAAGCAATACTAACCCTTATTTCAAAAGGTATTTCAATACATGCTGTTGTGTAATAACATTGATACATGCTTACCACATTTGAACTAGCCCGTTTCAGACACATGCAAGGCAATCATACTGCTACCTGCGACTAGAGTCCTTTCTTTAAGGAAAAAACAGAGGAGATGACTAAAATTGAAAGTCTTGAGAAGCTGACACTCATGCAAAGTAAGACAGCCCAGTAAAATATCATTCAAATCCTACTTATTTTCACAGCACAGAAAAAGATTAACATTGTTCCATCATTTATTTTTTTCCCATTCTCTGAAAACCACAATTCAAGCGCAGTGTCTAGAACACAGTGACCCACATCAGCAATATGCACAAGCTCTTATCTTCCCCTCAGACTCTGTTAGGGGTTCAAGCGGTTCAACTGGCTCTTCACGATCCTTTTGCAAATGTTTGGCACATGAAGATCTTTACTCCGTTTCAAATTCCAGAAGGCATTACCAGTCAGCCAGACTTACCAAGCCCGCTGACAAGAGTAAAGTCACATCAGTTTGCATACAGCAATGTTAAATCCCTGCAAGAGTCTTGTATGACTAACTAGAACACTCTAGCACTTCGGCATTTTGTCTACATAGACTGAAACATTCATGCAGATGGTCTTCACAAGGATGAGCATGCTGAAGCATCTCAGAAATACTTGGACATTGATGCATCAATTGGGCAACATATAAAGTTAACTAGTGCCAAAGTGTTAAATAATGCCACTTCATCTAATGGCACAGATGGAAATTCATACTATCACTGCTTTAGGTGGGTGTGCAGTCACCCTAATGCAAGAACAAACAAGTCATTCAGATCCTGGAATGCCTCTCACCCAGCATGGCAACTCTCGACACTCCCTGCGTTCTTCACGGGTACACAATAATCGCAGTTTGTGCAGAACTGGTGGTGGTGTTGCCAATGAGGATGCCTGCATTTGGCTTACTACTATTAGATTTACAGCAAAGAAGTTGAAAACAGCACCCACAAATGGAGAGCACAGAATTCACCCTGCATTTTTATCATTACATGCATGCATGTAAGTAGTTGAATGTATTAAAACCAGAAGAGTGTGGAAACAGTAAAGTATTTCAATTTTTCCAAGTAAGTTTAATATTAAAAACTGCTTTTTATTACACTAATATTATATCTACAATTTGACTGCACATGCTTGGAGAAAAAAACTACAAGGTCTATGCTTGAATGTGCTTACCACTGGACCTCAAAAGTCAAGATTTACTCACTTCTGAAAGGTGTACTTATTTCCCCTATAGGCTTCACATTGGTCTGTCCTCCAATTTCCACAACAAAGCAACAGGATATGTGCTCTCCCCTGCTTATGAAATATAAAGGCAAATTTCAGTTCAACAGCATTTGTAGTGTTCTGCATTAACTCAGAAGCCCCAAAGCTGACAGTAATTGCAGGAGAGGACGAGTTGGGGTTTACTTCCCCACTTTTTAATAGAAGTAATGTATTAGGGCTTTAGGCATGCCATTCCTAGGGAACCTAACTTGAAATACATATTGTCATTTAGGACAACTGCAAGATATGCCTATCAAATGAAAAATTTCCTTACTGTATATGAAAGGCAAACTTCGTATTTTATTCACAGCAAACAATGAGAACTATAATGAAATTTCATTAAAAGCAAAACTGACTTGTTTGTAAGAGCTAGAACACACATTAAAACAATGGCTTTTTAATGAAAAGTGAGTATCATCATATAAGTCTTAGGAGGAGATCTAAAGAATCATGGTTTTGAAAATCAACCTAGCACTAAATTCCATCATAAAGCCAATCTATCCTGTCCTTCCCTCACACAAACACAGATTTCTCAAAATACTTCTAAGAGGCATATCCTGCCTTAAAAATACTTATCCATGTCTTAACGACAGCAGTAAAGCAGAACTGTATTGCTTCCCAGGGCTTCTCTGCTGAGGATTTAGCATATTGTGGCAGAAATTGGTTTTGCATATGCTCACTTGTCTTTAATTAAAAAATACACATGCATTCTGCGTCAGAATTCCCCTAAAATAGTCTCAGTCAGCCTGGATCCAGCCCTGTCATTGCTGATTCAGCAACATGGGCTATTCACACCGAAGGCTAAAGCAATTAGGTATGAACTTGAAGAAATAGCAGCACTTTCCATTTACTAAATGATGTTGAAGTGCTTTCATATCTTCATGTGTTTACAACTGTATGTGCCCTGTGCATTAGCCCTAATGTTCGCCTCTGCCACTCTGACCTGTAACCATGAGTACAAGGAACAGATTATAACCTTGATAGTCTGATTATCTCTGTCACCACACTTCTCCACGGTGCTCTATATTTGTTCCACAACTACCAGTGATGTCTTAATGCTGACAATAGGATGCATTTCAGCTAAACTGTCTAAACATTAGTTGCTCCACAGACAGGAAAGAGAGGTCCCAAGCATCAGAACATGAGGGAAATAAATTATCAAACACCTACCAACACCAGGCAATGAAGGAACACCAGGCACAGAGACCATATACAATGTACATTATTTTCACTACCATAGGTTAGCTGAATTTCAACAATGAAAGCAGAAATTCTTTCAAACTTTGAGTACAGGAAAGAGGATGACTTAAATTTCTATTCATACAACATTCACTGATGAGGAGAAAAAACAACATACATCAGGACTGCAAAACTGAAACAGAAAACAGAATCATCTCCTGATGACAGAAGACAAAACTGAGGGTGCTGTGTTTAGAGTCAGCAGTAGCAGTCATTTTTCTCCTCCTTAGTAGCTGGTGCAGTGCTGTGTTTTTAACTTTGGCCTAGGAACAAAACTGATAACACCAATGTTTTCAGTTGTTGCTCAGTAATGTTTACTCTGACCAAGGACTTTGTGAGTCTCAAGCTCTGCCAGGGAGGAGGGGAAGCTGGGAAGAAGCAGAGACAGGACACCTGACCCAAACTGACCAAAGAGGTATTCCATACCACAGCATGTCATGCCCAGGATGAAAACTGAGGGCAGTTCCCCAAAGGGCTAGATCATTGCTCGGGTCAGGCTGGGTATTGGTGGGTGGGTGGCGAGCGGTTGTATTCTCTTCTCTTGTAATTTCCCTTGCCATTATTATTACTGGTGGCAGCAGCAGTGGTTTGTGTTATACCTTAGTTACTGGACTGCTCTTATCTCAACCCGTGGGAGTTACATTCTTTTGATTCTCCTCCCCATCCCTCTGGGAGCTGGGTGAGGGAGGGAAGGGGGGGGAGTGAGAGTGCAGCTGCAAGGCTAGGCTTAAACCAAGACAACTCTTCATTAGGAACTGTAATAATAGGACAAGGGGTAATGGGTTAAAACTTAAACAGGGGAAGTTTAGATTGGATATAAGGAAGAAGTTCTTTACTGTGAGGGTGGTGAGGCACTGGAATGGGTTGCCCAAGAAAGCTGTGAATGCTCCATCTCTGGTGATGTTCAAGGCCAGGTTGGACAGAGCCTTGGGTGGCATGGTCTAGTGTGAGGTGTCCCTGCTTATGGCACAGGGGTTGGAATTAGATGACCTTAAGGTCTTTCCAACCCTAACTATTCCATGATTCTGTGATTCTAAAACGAGGTATATTTTATTGTTACATTGAAAATCTGCAGCTGTACTAGAAAGAAGATGCACTAGGATAGGTTCAAATAGAGAATTTTGGTATCACTTATCCCACATTAAATTTATTACCTATCTCTAACAGACATGAAACTGGGTCTCAGAAAATAAGTCAGCAACATTTCTAGTATTAGCAAGTGCTGGGCAGGAGATGTTGCAGTCCAACAGACACAGCCAGAGATCATCATGTACTTAACCCCTATCTGTATCTGCTTACACTAGGAAATACCTGGATTTTTATCTCTGAGACATCTCTTCAAGAAGATAATCTTCCAAGTGCCTCAATGTTGCTGTAATACAAGTTCATCTGAGCTAGGTTGCTCTTCAGTCTCTTGGGATAACAAACCAGCACATCAGATGTCTCACTCTGGACCTCTTTGACTGACAGACAAACCTCCTGAGCTTCTGTAACACTAAAATGCTATTAAAGCATTCAAGACAGCCTTACATGAACCACGCAACACAGGCAATTTATAGCAGTGATATATTTTAAAAGAACAGCACTGTAAAAAGTCCTAAATTTTGCTGAACTAAGGCAACTTTCTCATATAGAACCACCGTGATCAACTACTCACACTGAAGAATTGGATGTTGACACAATTGTATTGGCTAGAGACTGAGAGATCCTTGGGACTGATTGCATTCACTTCACTAAAACTGAAGCAAGTAAGTACAATATTGTACTTCAAGTATTACCATTTTTCAGGAACTACCTATTCTTACACTTTTGGAGCTAACATACCGCTTTCTAATGCCCCTGCTGTTTCTTCACTTCAATATTTTCCTCACAGCTACTAATTAGCACACCAAAGTGTAGCAAAATTGACAGGTAAATTATCCTTTAAAAGCATTAAAACCATTTGCTAGGTAAACAATTATATTAAAATATGTTAAAGTGATGATTTTTCTGTACTAAGTACTGAAAAATACTTCTAAGTATCTGTGAAAGACTGAGCTGAAATCAGACTCCACTGTCTATTGCCTCAAAGATTGGTCCGAGAAGCTGAGGTAAAATTCCACCTGTCTTTGGTCTCCGAGGTATCTGGGGGCAGTTGAGATAATATTCCAATATCCACCAATATCCACCAATTCCAATATCCAGCCTGGGAGAAGGGTGTGAGGAGCTGAACTGGAACTCCACTGCCCATTGCCTGAGGGATAGGTGGGAAAGAGCAGAGATAAGACTCTTCTGTCCACTACCTGGAGGACTGGTGTGAGGAATTGTTGTCCATTATCCCAAGAACTGGTGCAGATGTGTGTGTGTGTGTGTGTGTGTGTGTGCGTGTGCATGTAGACACATGCAGTCAAAAAGCTGGCTGCAAGACCAGGGAAACTGGTCCACCAGAACACGTAATATGTGACATGAAGAGCAGAGGTACTCCCCGCAGCTCTTTACAAAAGGGGAAAAGGTAATCAACAAAAGACACATCTCCAGAAGGCCACTGCCATGAGGATGACTCCAGGAGGTCAACTCTGAGAGGACACTCTCCGCTGATGACTACTACAGACTCTGAGGGACACCCTCCATGAGACATCACCATGAGGACAACTCCACAACGCTCCATGGGGTACTTTCAAGGGGTCTCCAGAAGGACACCTCCAAGAGGACACCTATGTCCAATGGACTCTTGGAGGACACTCTGCTCCGATACTGACTACAAACCCTGAAGGACTCGCACCACCACCAACAGGACACCGCTGGCTCCACAGTGATGACTCTGTCTCCACCATGAACCCTTGTTTCATTTTCTACCTTTTTCCCAATCTGTCCTATTGCCACCCCCTTTATTACAGTAATATCCCTTTAGAATGACTGTCCTTACTAACCAATTACGGTACTTGACCTCGTTTGCGTCGTGATTTCACTCTTGGGATCACAAACTGAAACAGGGTCTGGCACTGGGGTTTTCTCCAACTGGACCCTGACAACATCTGCATTGCAAATGCATATTCCACCTTATCACTTGTCATTTCTTTCACATCATGTGTGTAGTAGTGGACAGTAGAAGTGGACTGGTTTTAATTTTAAACCTCTAAAACAGGGCAACAGCCTGCACAGAGCTGCTTTGCACTATCAAACTATTTTAAGTACAGCACATTTAAAAGCTGGCTTGGTTATTTTCGCACTTCACTATACCTCAAAAACCCCCAAACGTGGCCAAGTTCTGCCAGGATCTAAACCAAGCACGCTGGTTAGAAGAATTAGCTATTGTTGAATTGAAGGAGCAATTTCAAGTACTTTTGACTTCAGCTGTCCAATTCAAAACTCCATCTTCTGGAAAGAAACAGAAAAATAAGGTAACACCCACACATCACAGGCCCTGGAGTTACCTCTAAACAAGACAGAAAAAACCCCTCATGTGTCTAAAAACCAAATAAACATCACTAAGGCATATCCTCAGAGCCACTCTGTTACCCATTATAGCTGGAACTGCTACATTAAGAGAGACATAAAAATACAGTGAACATACATTCATGCAGCCTTTTGGACAATGGGACATGCCACAAAGCTTTGCCGGGCACCTCGAGGGAATTCTGTTAACTGTACCTATGTTCAAAATCACGTCTTTCCAGTGGCACTTTGTGCGCTGCCTGTGATCTGTCCACAGAGGAGCACCCAAGTCAATCAGTAGAAACCTTGCAACGTATTAAGAGGGTATTTTTTGTTTTGTTACACCAAGTGGAAACCAATCTTAATTAAAAAGCGTTGTTGAAATAGCGAATTACAGGAGCAGTAAATTAAAAAGTACCTGTAGCTGATAGTAAAAGACCGCTGCATGCACACATACCTAGCTTTGGGACAAGCCATATACAACAGAGAAGATACCAAATTCAAGTCTTGAAATTTCTTCCTTTTTCTAAATACTGTTCTTTGGAATGAAGACAGACTTCCTAGTTTAACAGCCAAACCCCACATCGACAGACAACAGCCTCACACAGAGAAGTGCTATGTGATGTGTCCAATAACACCCAGGAGAACTTCCAATCCATTGTCACTTCCCATGTCCCAAATGAATCCAGATTTAATTTGCAGCACAACAGCTCCAGAGCATGAGCGTTAGAATAGTCACAGTCAAAATTCACCTGAGAGTTCATGGTTTGACATGCCTCTCAGGTGCAGAGAACTGAGCCCAGCATTCACCACAGCTCCAGTATGTGCTTTAACAAATCAGTTACTGAGACAAAGGAACTGCTGCAGCTATGACTACTGGCTGCTACAGTCTGTATATTTTAAAACAAAAAGAAGTTACTTAAAATTCCAGTTCTTCCCCTTAAAAGTTTTATCTGCATTGAACAAATATTTTCCTACAGATTAACTTACTGCCCTGCAATCTAGAGCTGCATTGCAGCCCATTGGCTCAGTTAAAAATCCTTCTTGAAGGCTTCTCCATCAGCACTACAAGATACTCAGGTGCCTCACTGAGAAGCACCAACTGGATCTCAGTTATTTAAACACAGGCTTTGCGATATACCTTGTCACAACACCTATGTCCCCTCTGTAGATCTGACACTTGACATTTACACTGAGTCCTATCTTCTTTGTGAAAGAATTAAGTACACACAAGGATTAATCATTTCTTCTGTTTTCAAAGCCCTTTCTGTGATCCAACGCACACAGCTGCTTTGGTGTGAATAACCCAAAGAATAACTAAAAAACCCTCCGAAGTCTATCTCATAAATACACTGGACAATTGACCAAGACCTGGTCCTGTCTCGCTTCTTTCCCAGCCTCTCCCAGACAACAGCACTCACAAATCACATACAATATTGCTCTATATACTGTCCCTGACATGATGGCAGCATTTTGCAGCTCAGGGTGCAACAATTCATGGTACATGGCTTGCCTCTGAGTGAGGTGAAAGCCATAGCAGAAGCTAGCTCCCCCAGCCGTAACATGCTTTAGTTTAGGTCTCTTAGTAGAAAACTAGAACAGCCCAAAATAATCCAGAGTGTGACACAACTTTCACTCCCCTAAACTGCATGCCACAGGTCACGAGACACTGCAGCCCTGCTCTTGACAGCACTGTTTTCCTTTGTTATTCTCTCAGAACAGTTGTCACTCTCTAAAATCAGGTCTGATTTCATGAAATACTGTTAAATTTCCAACTGCAAAGACAGAGTAACTAGTTCAGGCACGTAACTTGGTACAGTAGTAACTGAAGAATAAAACAGGTATAAGACTACCACGCAGATCTACACACAAAAGTGTTTCCAGCATAATCAAACACCCGATACCGAGTTGCATGCAGGTTTAGGTTTAATCAACACTGTGTTTTTTGTCTTTCAGAGGCTGAAGCAGACTCCAATAAGATCAGGGCTCTGCAGCATGCCTAGTAAGACTGAAGAGGATATTGCCAGAAACAGTCTCCCTTTCAGCAAGTATTTATTCTACCTAACCATCCATCTCCAGAAGACATCAATTTGGTCTAAGGGTTAGAAAAGAAAATGTCATACACAGTAACCCAAATTTGAAAATGCCCATTTCATCAATGACCCAATTGCCTGTTCCTTTCCATCTGTAGCCTCAGAGAATATGAAAAATACCCAGACTATTGCTAATGCACAATAAATTCCCCAGCTTGATAGGGCTTGAATAATGCTGTTGTAGAACTACAAAGGTACTTTAAAATCAATACTTGGAAAATTCCATTTATGAAGATTTATTTCTTACATGTTTTGCTCACATCCATATGTGAAGATCCACAAAATAAAGCTAGTTTCAAAGTAAGTTGTTAGCAATACAACCAGAGTTTGTCTTTTCCACCTGCATACATAAGAGGGACCTCCATAATATGAGGTCCCTTAAACCTGACTGTATCTCCTGTTCATTCATGCTTAGATACAGGTTAGGATGGGATATGAGTTCAGATGGTTTTAAGCCTCTCATGCCCCAGAACACCTGACTCAGCTATTTGTTTATTTTTGCAGATAAATTCCTTTGGTAATGGGTAATATGTTACAACATTGTAATAACCAATATAAAACCAACATGCAGCCTTACAATTCTTGATCCAGTCTGGAGGGCACTGCTGTATCCCAAGGACCATGCTACTCAAGAGCAACATTAGATTGCATATGAGCAGCTGATGTACCAAAAATGAAATCTAATTCAGAAATCAAGGCCCTTCGACTGTATCTACCCTGATAGCTGCCTGCCTTCTTGAGAACCACAACAAATACTCCCACAATGACAAGTCTCATGGGAGACAAACTGTGGGAGAAAGCAAAATGAAAATTAAAGAGTAGTTACCTCAAAGCTTTATTTTATCAAGTATTCATATTTATTATTTAGCTTATTTAATAATAAATAATGTTTGCTTACTTCTAAGGCTATGCTCCATATCTTTTACGTGTACAGTTCCTTATGTGTGCCTGGCTTGGCACATGACTCCAATATCAGGCCACTCACACTCATCAGTTCACAGGACAAGATCTTTTATGCAATTATTTGTCTGAGCAATTCCCCCAGACTTTATTCAGGAAATTAGTCCTCTAATCACATATATGCATTCAAATACTTGAAAATGCAAGGTTTTTCAAATACAATCTTTTCTTTTTTAGTTTCCTCTTTTTAATAAAGCCATTGTATAAAAGTAGTTTGTGCAGCATCTAGTGGAAGCTGAAGAGCTCCATGGCAAGTCTACATGGGTTTGCTCCAAATAATCAGAAATCAGTCATTTTTACACATGTACAAATAGCCATCTTGGTAGAAACATAACTCTTGTATTTATTCATGAATAAAACCCCATCCACAATCATCTAACTCTTCCTCTCTGACTACATGTATAAAAAGGGGGAACAAGTCATCTGCATAGGTAATACACTGAGAAGACAAGAGAGATAAAAGCTTTTGCCAACACACTTGTCCAGTTCTGACCACTGAATGTTACTGATCACATCTCTAGTCACGCTACAGTGAGTATGGAAAAGAACACTGCCCCGCACCCACATACACACACACTAATTGGGTTTTTCACTTGCTTAATGAGTTTTGTTTGGGATTCTGCAGAAATGCTTGATGTGGATAATTAGCTCAGAATGCTTCAATAAATCCTAAAATAGCTTTTAAATAACCAATTTTATGGCATGGTCATCCTCCCATGCAGAAGTTAGAATTGTATCAGATAAGCTTACTTTTACATGCAGCAGCACACAATCACTTAAAATAACCCCAGGTTTGAGTTCTTACCACGCAGGACTGCTTTGTGCCCAGGTCTGAACCTCATTCTTTCAATACTTCTTACAGTTCACACTGCTGCTCAGGAGTTCATTGATTATCACTCAAGTAGTTGGTTTATTCAGGCAAATAAACACTTTGTGTGCTCAAGTGTTCAGCAGCCACCCAGTAACATAACAGGGTGCTTACCAACAAGCTCTGGTAAATCTCACTCCAGCAGTTTACAGCTGCCAAACCTGAATTCCCACACACTTCCCTGGTGTCTCTCTACCAGAGAACAACTGAAATGCTACACTCCAGACTCCAGCTTCCTTGCATGAAGCCAGCTTAATTGATAATTTAAGATAATACTCCATACTTTGTAATGAAGCACATGCATTACTCCTCTTCATTATGCCCTGGAGAGTAGATCAACAAAAGGAATCAAATGGGAAGGCGAGCATTAACCACTTCAGCAGGATTCCCTAGGGCTCACCAGTTGGCAACCATAGTCAGAAGTACTTAATGCAGCCAAAAGAAGAAAGATTATTGTGATTAATGGGGGATTAATAGTCAAGATTGATTTTGGTTTAATTTAAAATAAAATAAAATCAAAACCAAGAATAGGGTTCTGCATGCACAAAAGCCACATCTCCAGAGAACTTAGTACAACTGGACTCCTAAAGCCAACTGTAAGGGGGACACAGTAAAGGATTTGGTAAGGATATTTCTCACCTGGTCAAGTCATTTCCCTTCTGATGTCCTTCTTAAGCAAACTTAAGCAAAGGATATTTTCTTTATCCTTCTTATATCATGGCAAGCCAAAACATCATTTGACTGACTAAAAAAAAAATCATGGAAATTTATGGTATCAATACACTCTCCTGCTCATCCCTTCTTTGAGCCAAGTGTTTTAAGCAGCCAAAAATCTAATTCAGTTCCATATAGCTGCTTCTCCCCAAAGAATCAAAATACCTGTGTATTGCATTTGCCACAAGGAAATCTGCCTAGGAAACATAGCATCCATCCCTGCTAGGTTTTACATACAACAGAGGCAAATCTGTGCAATCTCTTGCCATACAGATTAAATGGTTAAGACTTTAAAGACTGTTCTGGTCTCAACTGAGCAAAGGAACAACTGGCTTTGGAAAAATAGTAAAGGAATTTACTAGTGCTGCTTTACTGACCTGGAAATAGCTTTTGTAAGTGACAAGTGAGATCAGCAAGGGAGAGTGAAAAGGGGAGAAAACCCTACTACTCTCAATTAAATTCTTCTCAGGAAATTTGATCACTCTATCACTGATTTACCATCAGTTTCAGAGAACTGAAGGGATATCCTTCGAAATGCTCCTACAAATTATTTCTGCCAGCTTGTGAAATCACAGGCAAATCCCAGCTATGTCAGATAGAAAAATACCACACAGACTATTCCTGTTGTCTTGTAAGATGATCTTAGTGATGCACAAAAAGCAAACAAGATCTTAGCAAAAGACATTTCCAGCTTGTTCATGGATTGCATGCTCCAAAACTGAAGAGTTAACCTTTCAGGAACATCGGCACTGGTTATGCATGAGCAACACATAATGCAGAACTCTGGTTTACTCATTGTGACTCAAACTTTCTTTAAAACATCTGCAAAAGCATGCTACCTGTGTATCTTGTTCAGATTACACTGCATCTACGTTCTTTCTATGAGCTAAGGGAGTATCTGAAGACATGAGAAGTGTGATAGTAAGGTACTGGTAATTGCTTTTGTTCAAGGAGAAAACCTATGCAGCCATTGACAAAACTCAAGATGTAGGAATTACTGTCCCCCAAGTCCCTCCTTTGGGTTTAGTCTTTTTATTCGGTAAGATTTTAAAAGCTATGAAGAGTCTGAATGGCTGGTTTCAATGTTAGCACTAAAACTGCTTTTGCTTCATGCTTTTAGAATTCACCACCAAATCACTCTTGCCATTTCTAAATCACTTCTGCTAGCTGAAGAATAGATGCCCACCAACTGAGACGTACTATCCTACTGTTAAATACATTGGCTGCCTTTCCCATTTGACAGCCCCACTTGAAGCACAAACCAAGTTTCAAGTGTCAGAATCAGATTCTTGCAGAGAGATCTTCACAGATATACACATCCAGCAACGAAGGCTGACAAAGTTATTTATGCACTTGCTCTTTTATGAAGCTTTTTCCAGTCATCACAGCTGTTCACATCAGGACTTGGCAGGTTTTAGGCCTGCAGTATCTTCAGGTAGGAACAGCAGTCGGATTTTGAAGCACAAAGTCCCTCTTATCAAGCCCCTCTGCAAGGGAGAATTTTAAATTAAGTTCTGCTCATGCAAATTGCTTATATCTTTCATAGATAGAATCTGAAAATCAGTAAACACTGTAAGATATAATAGCATTGAGTGAAGTGCTTCACTTCATAGGGGGACTTAATTCAGGAGCCAGATAAGATCTTAATGAAGCAACTGCTGTCACAAGGCAGCTGATGATCTCTTCTGCAGTATTTCATGTATCTCTCAGTGTGCAGAAAAATGTTCAAGGCAAACTTATCCTTGAAACTATCAATTGAAACATATAGAAAATCCTATTTTCCAAGCAGTAGAATAAAACTATGATGATTCTTTGTTAGAAGTCACTTTAAAGTGAATTCCACATCCTATTTTGCAAACAGTGACAATTCAAGAGTTAAACTTAATAGATTTGATAGCCTTTATTCAAAAATAATTTTACTCAAACTAAGTTTCATGAAAACAATTATTACTTGCTCCTGAAAAGTCCAACATGATTAATGTAATTTCCACCAGATGTAATAGGAACAGTTTCAATTATCCTACTTTTCAATTCTTTTCCATGATATACATATATATTTATTTATTTATTTAGAAAGCCTGAAGTGGCTTTTATTAATAAAGTGTTAAACTGATAATGATACTTGGGGAAAAAGGGAGGAACTGGCTACATGGGGGGAAAAAAAGTATCATCTATTACCTACCCTATCTCACTCAAACTCTGAAGACGAAAGACAGAATAAGTGACTTACTGGGTATATCTGAATTGGACACACAGATGAGTTATAAGGATTAAGGTCAAAGGATAGATAAAGGGCATAAATCTGCTCAATGTTCATTAAGACGCAGATGTTTTATTTAAAGACACTCCTAATTCAGACCAATGTTAAGAACTATAAATCTGTAAAGACCAGCAGTGTCAGTTTTACACTAAACCCAGCTCTTCTGAAATTACTGCATGTGACTTAAGCTAGTGGCACAAAAACGTAATTAGAGAAAGCTCCTTTTTGATGAGGTGGTTAAATCCCACACTGAGGTACTATGGTGGTATGGGGTGGAAAACATTGCATAATATTACAAGTACTACATCAATCCAAAACTGTTTTCCAAAGTACATTCCTTACCTGATATAACATACCAGCTAGTTAATAAAAGTGTTCACATCCACATATCTAGTTAAGGATATACAAGTACATTGAACCTGCACAGTTCAAGTCCTTTCAGAACACAACAGTAACAAGCAGCTAAACCACTCATTCCCATCACATCCTGGTTATGCCAAGAGAAGCCTTTATGACCACTGGATATCAGAATGCTTATTTTTAATCTTAAAAAGGTTTCTATGCTTGCAGTTCTGCTATTTAAAGTGCTGCACATATCTTTACAAGCCACAAAGTATTTCATGAAATATTTTATTCTATAAAAACTTCTCACATAGAAATATGTAGGGCTTTAATATGCAAAGATCAGCATGAATGCCTTCATTGTTTTGGTTTGGGTTTTGTTGGGTTCTGGGGGTTTCTGTTCCTTTTATTTCATATAATCTTCTACTTCAGTATTTTAGAATGCACCCCATTCATTTTGCTTGCCATTCCAGAAAAAGTCACCATAAACTTTAAAACACTAAATGCCTTTTTGTGCTGGACTTGATAGTTACAAAGAGATCAAGCCGATTTTATAGACTAGCCGTAACTGTTTAGTCGTGGTTTATTTTAGTGTACCACCAATAACACAGAACAGAGAATTAGGAAAACATAAAATCCTCTAAAAATAAGAATTGAGCTAAACTTGTAAGGGAAGTCATATGTGAACAAGTGCTACATTTTGAACAAATGGCACCTCAAAAACTTGCTAGATATTAAAATGTCTATTCATGTTTCCATTATAAATCCTGCTTTGTAGCAATTAAAGACTTATCAAAGTTGATTTCCATCAATGTGAAGCCTGACATTACAGTCCTCAATTTAAATGCATTTCCCTTTTCCCGATTTTGAAGAACAATTGATGTAAATCATTCCAGACCTTCTCATTATTAAGATGAGAAACTCATAACCTTATTGCTTTTCTAGCCAAGAAAAAAAGCCCAATAACAAAGAACTGATATAATCTGTTGAATACCTCCATATTTTTCTGTATCTGTTAAATGAGTCTCCAAGCTTTTCACCACTAAAGCTTCTTAACAAAGGCCTCACCGATACTGTATTCCACACTAATAGCTCTGAGTAAGTAGAATCAAAAGATACACCATTTAACACAAATGTTTATAAATAAAATCATACAAAGTTCCAGTATGACATCTTTTACTTGGGCAAATTTCAGTCTAGACAGCTGCAAGATTAAGTCTGTGATCACTCCATGTTAATAGCAGCCATGTAATGGACAAGTTCTCTTCTGGCGAGCCACAGGTTTTTAATGGTCTTTAGTTACGGTCTGTAACAAGACTCCAGTTACAGCTTTGAGACAAATCCTCACCCTACTTCAGGTACACAGCAAAACCTGCCCATGACATGGGGAAGCAGAATCTGAAGCCATCTTTTCACACACTGGAAGAACAAATCCAAAAGGAAATGCAGCTATTGATTCCTTCCTCAAAACTCCTTCACAATCTATCCTGCCTTCCCAAGAACTGAAGCAGATACCACAACAATATACTTGAGAACTCCAGGTGCTTCAACATTAAGGAATTAGCAGACTAGAAGTGCACTTCTTGAGAAGCTTTCAAACATGCACATTTACTACGCTTCATTGTGCAGAGTGGAGTGGACACTGGGTTCCTTCTGGATGAAGCAACTCTTGTACTCCAGTCATACTCAACCCATAAAACCAGATTTAAATTAATCCAAAGTGAAGAAGATGATAAAAACATGCATTGATGCATTTCAAGTGTGCACATGAAGCCCTCAGCTCCTCCCAGCTCACTCTATACATCCACCCCTGTTGTTTCACACCACTGTACAAGGTCTATGAAGCCAGTGATGATCTGGACAAGCAAAACACTTCACCCAGAAGGAGGAGATAAATCTTGTGCATGAAACCTCATTCATTTGCTGAAAGGGTCAGTGCTCCTTTAATCCAGCCAAAGCTTTACTAAATTGCTGTGTATTTTAAATTATACACAGGAAGACATTATGTTAACCTGCAACAACCAGGCTATTGCAGCACAGTCCTCAGAACTCTTCACATTTTCACTACATTGCCAATGCTGTTATTTAACAGCTGAACCTGAACAGCTGACCAAGTTATCAGTAGAAATTGTTTTAAAACAAACTCATTGAATAAATGTAAAGCACAAATGACTGGGACAGCCACTCAACTGTTCATCTAAATGGTCCTAAGGGAGTCTCAATACAAAGATGCTGAAAATCTGCATAACTTGTCACCCACATGAATACATGTGGAAGAGTAATTGTGTCTGTTTGCCACGATCTTTCAAAATGTTTTCAAGAAAACAGTAAATTTTAATCCATCACTTGTGTGCAAAGCAAAGAGTAAAACCCATTAAAAAAATTAAAAAATGGAAAGTAAGAAGACATTAGCAAACCAGGGAAAGAGAAGTGATTTAATTCGGATAAGAAACCACTTCCCAGTTCAAGCCAAAGTCCTTCAAAGGGGTCAGGGAACACATGAATAATCTTGTCAATAAAGTATGCTCCTGTTTCCTAGAATCCTCATTAAAGGTTCCTAAAGAAACTGAATTGTAATTAGATGAGAGATGATCCTACCCTTTGTTTCCTATCCTTTGATCACTTATAATTAATGGAAAAAGTAAACTGTCCTTTCAAATCAGTTTCTAAGTCCTTGAAATACAAGTATTTGGCTCTTCACTGTTCAATGCACTCAAGTGATCAAGATAGAATAGAGAAGATGATAAAACAGGGGTAGCTCAGGTTAGATATAAGGAAGTTCTTTACTGTTAGGGTGGTGAGGCACTGGAACAGGTTGCCCACAGATGTGGTAAATCCTTGACAGTGTTCAAGGTAGGATAGAGCCTTGGGCGACATAGTCTAGGGTGAGGTGTCCCTGCCCACAACAGGAGGGGTGGAACTAGGTGATCTTAAGCTCCTTTCCAACCCTAACTATTCTATGATTCTATTATTAGACATGAAGAGAAAGGAAAGTAGGGTAGAGAGTTAGAGGGTTTACAGTTTAAGAGCTGAGGATTACTATGACAGGCTGGAGAGCATGTTAAGCAGATGACTGAAGAAAAAGATCATTGCAAAGATGAACACAGAGGAAACAAAATGGTGTCCACCTCACACAACCACTGAAGGAGGAAGTTACCCCTCAGGAAAGAGACTAGAATTAATATCCACCATTCAGAAGCAGACAAATAAAAGGTTTGAAACTATTAGGTAAGGAACAGTGAGCCAGAAAGCTTTGTGATATTCCTCCAAAAGGCTACATACACGTTTTTAATTCATATTGCAGCAGTTCTATTAATCCCATTACAAAAAAAAAGAGATCGAAAAAGTAGAAAAGATGCAGACTGTTGTGGGAATAATCAAAGGTATAGAGAAATCTTTAGAAAGGGATTAAGTAGATTAGTTTGCCATCTGAAAAGAAAACTAGGGGAGAGATAGAGCAGTAATCTACAAAAGTCTGCACTGTATAAAGCAGCTGAAGGAGATTACTCTCTTCCACAGCAGGGCAGAGAAAAGAACTAGGTAGCCCCACCTAGAGTGGTGAGGAGGTTTAAAACAAAGTTACAACTACTTCTGCTTTTCATGCAAATTTTCATCAAAATTTTGGAAGTCACTGCCAAAGAACAGCAAAACTGATATTGGGTCAATCTGCAGAGAGTTAGTGTGACCATTACAGAATTACTACCCAGGCATTAACCCCCAGATGGTCAGACGCTGGTCACACACAGTGTAAAGCCCCTGCAATGCATACTCTGTACCCCTCACACTCTCTTTAGTGAATGTTCCAAGCTCCAAGGAATCAGGGTAGAAAGTTATTTGTTTAAACCCAATAAAGCAACTGGTTAGCTACAATGGAAAGAAAATCAAGTCTGTCTTAATCTCTTCATGACTGACTGAAGGAAAGAGCAAGCTGCTCTCAGCCTGTTCTGCGTTCTTCACCTACAATTCAGCATTCATGAAATATGCATAGTCTCTTCAGTTCTGGAAGGAGTCAACATGCCCACAGCCTGTAAAACTATCATTTTTACTCAAGTTAATGCAGTTTGGGGGTTTTATACCTGGTTTGGTGTGGGTCTTTTCAGATTTCACTAGAACACTGGAAACAACTTTCACTTTGCTAGTACCTGTGTAACTCGGAGAACATCAGTCTGCTTAATCCTCTAAGAATGATGGCAGTGAAGTTATTTTCCTGTTCAACTCAAATCCTTCCTAAAAGACATTCACTAAAATGATTAAAATATTTTTAGCATAAGATCACCGCAAGTATCAAGTTAAACATGCAGGAAAAAAACAAAACAAAACCAAAACACCCTGGTCATTGGCAAGTATTTCATTATTTACATTTATAGAACAGTTACTAATTTTCTCTGAAGTCTATATGCTCAAAACCATTGACAGTCCTCTAGCAATCAGTCCCATTTCCCTAACTGCTGTTCGCAAGAGAGGTAGAAGGGAAAGCACAAGTAGCAGCTTTTGTATCTCCTACCCACAGGCCCCTCTTCCTCAGGCACCAAATTCACTCTGGCAGAAAACTTGTATTTGACAGACTCATAGAATAGTTAGGGTTGGAAAGGACCTTAAGATCATTAAGTTCCAACCTCCCCGCTATGGGAAGGGACACCTCACACTAAATCATGTCACCAAGGTTCTGTCCTTCCTGGCCTTGAACACCACTGAGACAACTGGATATCTAGTCACACATGCTTGTGTGATGCAAAATTTCAGGTCATTTCGATTCTGACTACATCATCTAAAGAAGGCTGGATGAAAGAACCATATGAAATTTAGAAAGTATTCTGCCCATCTGTGACAGGAACCTAAATGCTGAAATTAGTGTAAGAGCTGTCTAAAGCAGGCTTTCTATTTTACCAAACTGCTGAACTAAAGGACAAAATTAAAAATAAATAAATAAATAAATAAATAAATAAAGGCCTCAAGAAAACCATCACCAAACTAAAAAAGTAATACCCTGTCAGAGAACTAGCAACTAGTGGACAGGTTTCCTAGTAAAGACTAGCAATGGCCTTCTTCAGAGTGGTTATAAACCAGTGCGCCACATTCACACACAGTTGGCTGATCAGTCTCTACACCTATTAGTCCCTAAGTAACTGTGATGCAATTGCAATCTTTAAGGAGCTCTTGGGTACAATAGTTTGTCTTTCTTCCCACCAACACCTATTTTTAAAAACAAAGGCTTCTCAGTGTAAGCTTGCATAACTGCATTCATTTCTAAATCAATGCATCAATTTACATGAAGTACTGACCTCTTTCACAAATTGGAATTTATTATTTTTTTCTTTACGCTAACAGGAAGGAAAATCAATTTCACACAAAAGGATTTCCCCTTTAAAATCATTTCAGCAAGGACTGAAAAAGTTTAAAAGCATTCCACACACTCCTCCTGTCCACCTGAAGAACTCCTATAGCTCCTTCAGAAAGCAGAACTGAGAGAAGCGTAACTTTCATTACAGGAAGAAAATAATATATGAAGACCAAGCTCCAGCTTGACCTTTATCTTCATAAGTGATAACTCTCAAAAGTGACCAAAAGGTTAACTAAACTCTAAAAAGGTCATCTGTCTTTAATCTGGCTATACAGATCCTTTGCTGATGTTCAATAATACGCAGCTACTGTTCATTAAATATCACTCGTCCATTCCATATTTCCACCTTCTGTTTTTAGCAGCAGCTACGCTTTTATTCTGTCACATTAACTAACTTGCATATTCTTTCTATTCAGCACATTTTCTGGGATAGGAAGTGTTTAAAACTTACATAAACACATTCCTAACTACTGTAACACATATATATGACACTGAAAAAATGTTATTACATATGAGATCTCAGCACATTAGTGACTTATTCACCCCACTGTGAGTCTTTCATACTTCTAAGATACAGTTATTCCTCTTACTCCTCAGAAGAGATGCAGCTCAAATCACGCTCACCTAAAGCTTATTTCAAAGCAATTATATAATCTGAAGTTATACCAGAAATGAAACACTGAACTCCAGATTTAATATACAAAGTAATAGTATGCAGGAGCAGGTTCTTCAGATGCTTAGAGTTAAAAAAGAACTGTGAAGGAATACAAAAGACATCAGGGTTGACTTGTTTTCAGAAAAATAATAAGATAAAAAAAGAAAATTGTATTGCTACATGTGCAAATAGATTGTGAAAGTTCACATCATCTTACTGAATTACACGGGTTATCCATGTCTCTCCTCTTTCCTTTTTGCTATTTTGCAAGCGCTGCTTATTACAGTTAAAATTCAACATTCCTGGGAATGAAGTTTGCCACCTTTGTTTTTTCCCAGACAATGCTATTCTGAAGGTTTCATTCCTTCTGCTCTTCATTAATCAAAACCCAGCTGATCAAATAGACAAGTGTTATCTTCTCACTTTTCATCAGGTATGTAACAAAATCCACAATAAAAAAAGACTTCCTCTAGGTGACTTTCATGTTTTCTGCAGGTATCCCCTAAAGCCAGTCTGGAATATTCACTGCAAAGAACTTCACTTTTCAAGTTATCTGGTAAATTTTATCTTTGAGAACTGAGAATTTTGAAGGATTACCTAGCACAGAAAACTATTAAAACCCCAAACAACCAAGCCATTCTTCCAAGCTACCACCATTAACCTGAACAGACACTACATATCACATCACAAAAAATGCATTGGTGCTGTATGGGCTTCTTCAGACCTCCTTATTCCTGGGATGAAACAAAGAACATAGAGCGATCCACAGATAGATACTATTTGTCCAGTTCACCTATAGCAATACAGGAGGAAATGGAGTGTACTTCCCCATCTAGACTTACAATTTTCTTCCAGCTCTCTCCTATCTCTACAATAATTGTTGTAATTATCATATTTATTGCAAAGCTCAGAAGTAATTCTTCACTGTCATGCCCAAATTTGCGCATGAAAAGTCAATTTGGTCATCAATTCAAGCCTGGCTCTTCACAGGAAGAGCTGAATAGCAATCATCATCCAACCACACACTAGTCTGAGATGCTGAGAGAAAACAGGCTTTCAAGTGACACCTCTTGAAGGTAGTACCACCACAGGCAGACATGAAAGAGACTCAGGAAAACAGCAGGGAATGATTTAACCTCCAGCAAGCACAGAGGAGTAGACAGAGCTGCTTGTCTTGGAGACTTGACAAAACAGACTCATGTCAGTCCATCAGTCCTGCATGTGAAGCATGCAGTGGTTCTATGATTCCTGAGAGAATCGAGGTTCAACGTGATGAGGAGTAGTTACAGCAGCACCTGGATGTCTGTTCTCTCTACTGTTCTGACAGCTGTACAAATCTTAACATATATCCCAGTTTATTAGGCAGCACATTATTCTGTTTTCTTCAAGGAACAGTTATAAGTACAGCCATGAAGTACATAACTCTCACTTGCATGCAAATAGATGCACATGCTTTCACAGTATCTGAATCACTAAGTGCTATAATTTACCACCTAAGATACTGAGAAACATCAATTTTGTTGATTTTGATCTACAAAAGGGTGAAACTAAGCAAGTTCTGGGCATTTCACAACCTGTATGCTTCTGAGCAAGCCTGCAAGAGGGTACCTTGTTAACCTACACAGCTGCATTTCAAGAGGAATGTTGGTTTGTGAATGAGTGAATGCATGGAGCTGCTTTCTGACTCCTGCCTTTCACTACAGACACACAACTCTTATATTAATCAAGCTTCATGAGTCCAACTGGAAGTAAGGATGTTTCACCAAAACCAAACAAGGAGCATATCTACTTACTTTGCCTACAGAAAATAAATAAATAAATAAATAATTAGTCTAATAGCAAAGTTACCAGGATGCCACTTCCATCCTCAAAATCCAACCTTTTCTCACTTATTCTAAAGCATATCCAAGAAATAGAAAGAATCTCCAGTGATGAGCATCACAGCATGTGCTACAAGTCAGCACCTTTTGCCTCAGGAATGTCTGAGGCTAATCATAGCTTGACAATTTTTTGGTGACATATGAAATTAACTGCACGCCATGGGCCTCAGACCACTAGTGTGGTCTACCACACTACCACCCAAAGACATCACCCTGCAAGTGGCACTCATCAGCCCACCTGTATTTTCTTACAAGAGGGCAAGCAGCTTTAGACTTGGCATCAATTTCTTTTCTACACAACCAGTTCTTCAGCATAGATTTTTAAAGAAATAAGTTTTAGTGAGATGCAACATACTAGCCCACACAGCCATCAATGTAGGAGCCTCGAAGTAAGTCTAATATAAAGTTGTCTCAGCAATGAAAAGGGTGGAGAAGAGTCATAATCATCAAATCACTTCTTGCACCTTCCAATGACATGTTTGTTTACATACATCTGAACTCAAATAATAGTGGAGAAGATAGATAGATATTAAGCAAGAAGAGAGCAGTAGGGAAAATTACTTTCTCCTCAGCATGATTAAAGGAGTTATCAGAGAAAAAGACTTTAAAGCAGCAGTTTTATTGTATGCAACAGCAATAACCAGGTACTTTAAAACCAGCAGTATGAAATGTAACTTCTTTCAAATTAAGTAAGGTTATTTTGATCAGATAAGTTCAGCAACCTTACCCTCTATGAATTACACTGCCTGCAGATTTCTCTTTTCTAAAGGAGTCTTTTTTCCTTAACTAAAGAAAAACACAGAGAACACAAACCTCCTATTTATCAAGAAACAAATGGCCAAGCATCTGTAACTTACATTTCAGTTTGTATCTTTGTTATTCAAAAAAATTGCCTTTCATCCCTTTCCTTCTCCACTCAAATTTCTTCACCACTTTAAAGGAAGGACTCCAGGTTGAAACAAAATCAAAACCACACTAAAACTCAAGCTCAGTAAGACCTGGAGGGGTGGCTGCCTAATCCTTTTAGACAACCTCTTCAAATAGAGCAGGCTTACAGACTCGAACTGTGCATCAAGACATTGTTTTGCAAAACAGCACATTAGCAGGAAACAGACAAAGTCTTAAATACAGTTCATGATCAGATTAAAGACAGGGAACATCCTCCTCTTGCACTCATGCCTCAGAAATAAGGGTAGGGGTCCCTCGCAGACGTGTTGACCAGCCCAACAGCTTTCAGATTATCACTCAGCTCTCCAAAGCCTTCCCCAGTCTGAAAACACTAGGAAAGTAATGTCCAAGTGCACAACAGCAACCAGAACATCATACACAGTTTCTCTTCCCTGTTCAGCCACAACTTAACCTAACACACTGTTTGGCTTGCCTGATCAGCAAAACATTTGTCACACACCTTGAATGTGCTACTCCAAACACTGAGCACATAGCCTATTTGAATATTTCACCTCACCTCTTACAATTTACACTATCTGAACAAATGACATCAAAACCTTGCTTTCCAGATTTCCTGTGTAATAAATAAATAAATGATAAATAGTGAACACAAAGATGAGGTTCACACAGCCACTGGCACCCTGTTTCCAGTCAGCATTCACTGTCAGTTAACTGGAGAGGTCTTGCATTCAGTGCGCTCTTTCTCCAAATCCAGTTTTTAATGTTCATCATGTTCTATAGTCTATGTAAAATGTTCTACAACGATAATCCAACTGAACAGAAACAGTTAGGAGCCATACTATGTAGAGCCCAGTTTGTACATCTCGGTTCAAAGATCTCACCAAATAGGTTAATAGTCAGCATAGTAAACTGCCCTGCAAAAACTCCAGGTCATGTTCCAGAAGTAAAATAGTGCCTACAGGATTGCATTTATCTTAAGTGGCAGGGTGTGGGGAGGAAAACTTCTTACTGAGGACAGGATTTGATGCTGGAGACATCTGAGCTAGCTCAAGTATCTCTGCACTGCACTGTATTAAAGAGTGGACATGCGGTATCTCCCCATTTGACTTTAGACCTTTAAGGTATACACTGAACACCAGACGAGCTCTCTGTGAGGTTACAGGACAAACATTCTCCTGAACATGCCCTCTTACCTATTAAATGTAAAACTTCTAATTACTTCTCCTAGCCAACACTTACTTAAATTACTTCTCCTAGACACCTTTCATCTGCGAGGGTGAGCAAAGCTACTACACACCTGTTGGTAGCAAGGATTCAGTTTCAGGATGAAAACATAACGTTCTCCCATTTCCATAAGAGTTTTCATGCAATTTTCTGCAATGGTAGGCCAAGGACAACTTTTTTAGATTTTTGTTCACTAAGAGCAAAACCCAGACTCTTACACCAAATAATTCTAAGGCACAAGAACTTACCAGATACATCAGACACTTCTCATTAAGTTCCCACTTGCTTCCCACTGCCTGAAATGTCTGTTACAGAGAAGAAAAGGTATTGGTCATACAGGTGCTCTTGTGCTTTTTTCACTGCGAAACAGCTTTCAGCAGAAAAAAGAACTAGCACATAAAAATGAAAGCAGAACATGTCCCTGAACTTCAATATACAAACTTGTGTCCATTTTCCCAGAAATTAATAGGTCTTGATCTCAAAACCCCTTCAAATAAAAGAACAAAACAAACAAAAAAGAAAAAAAAAACAACCCAAACCCAAACCAA